>JALIZH010014306.1:0-158634 GCA_030522465.1 Rhipicephalus appendiculatus | reverse complement strand
TATACAGGTACACCAACTATGACATATTTATACATTCACACTTAATAACCATATCTGTCCGGTCGCCGTCTCTCTCGGTGCGGCTGAATGCGACGACCAGGTGGGCACGACACTACAGGTTCTTCTGTAGGGTTCACGGGCAGGGCGTGAAACAGTTTCTGAAGCAGGAAACTGTCCGTTGGCGACCCGGAAAATGTCCGTTGGCGACCCGGGAGCTGATCTCGTTGGCGACCCGGAATCGTAGTCTGCACTAGGCACAGGTTGCGCTGCGGGAACACTTGCCTCCGCAGACGCGGGCTGCCATGTTGCAGCGAGGAAGTGTCGCATCCAAGGGATCGTAATGGAACGAAGATTCACGCCCTGCAGAATGTTGCTGACGGCCATTGTCGCCAGGGCGCCGAGCAGGCACCTTGCACAGCTTTGCCGCGTTCCATGTTTTGCCATCGTCGAGAATGAAGGATGCTGGACTGCACTGCTCGATGACTTTCCTTGGCTTCGAGAAAGAGATGTCACCCTTGAATGAAACCGATGGTTTCTTCACCCGCACCATGTCTCCAACTGCCACTGTTGTTGGTTTTGCCGCTCGCCTCCTGTCGGTGTAGGCTTTGCTGTACTCTTGCCTGCGCTTGACACGTTGCCGCAGCCTAGCCAGTTCCTGGTATGGTGCCTTTGCGAAGGACTCGGGCGATAAGCCGAAGATGTCAAGCTTCGTTCTTGGCAGCCTTCCATGTAACAGTACCGCAGGGGAGCCACTCCTGTTGTGGCGTGTGGTGTACACCTGTATGCGGCAGGTAATCCCGTACAGCAGTTCGCAGCGGACGTTGTTCCAGACGGGCCAGTTGGAGGTAAGTCTTGAACGTGCGGTTGAACCGCTCGATCTGTCCGTTTGCCTGCGGGTAATAAACAGATGAATGCGACAGACGGATCACTCGTTCATGTAAGAAGTTGACAAATTCCTTTGACGTGAACTGGGGCCCATTATCACAAACTATCTCGTCAGGATATCCTTCCCGTGCAAATACATTGAGCAGGAATTCGGTCACGGTTCTTGTAGAAATTTCCCTTGAAAACTGTACTTCTGGCCATTTTTGAGAAGTAGTCCACGAGTGTCAGGACAAATCTGCAATCTGGAGGCGCCCTCTCCAGGGGACCAACGATATCCATTGCAAGTTTCTGCCATGGTCTCTCTGGTAACTCAACAGGTTGCAGCGGGGCAGGCGACGTCTTTGCCGATTTATCTGCTGCTTGACAGATGCTGCAACTGTGGACTGCTTCTTCCACGTGAATGTCCATGCGGGGCCACCAAAATTGTTCCCTAAGTCTGGCCTTGGTGCGTGCGATACCCTGGTGCGTTTCATGCGCTGTTGCCACAAGTTGAGCCACGAGAGATGAAGGAACTACAAGCCTCTCTGCACGCATCAACAATTCGCTCACTACTGACAATTCCTCTCGAACTCTGAAATATGGTTGCAGAACTTCCGGCAAGTCTCTGTGTGATGGCCAAGACCCATTTACAAACGCCTTCACCTTTTGAAGAGTGGCATCAGCAAGAACCGCTTGTTCAAACTGCTCTTTTGTCAGGCAAGTTGGTTGAACCATGGAAACAATTTCTTCCTCAAAGAGTCAGCTCTTTATCTGCCGTATTAACTGGTAACCGCGAAAGAGCATCGGCTACTCTGTTGGACGAGCCTTTCTGGTACTCCACCGTGAAATTTTAACGTAGTAGCCTTGCGCACCAACGTGCAATTCTAAGTGGGCGTCGGCCTGAGCCTTGCGAATACAGAAGCGAAACGAGTGCCTGATGGTCTGTTCGGAGAGTGAAGCTCCGTCCCCACAGGCATGTATGCCAATGCTCGCATGCCCAAATGCATGCAAGTGCTTCCTTCTCGCCAACTGCGTACTTTCTTTCAGCCGGAGATAGGGTACGTGATGCAAAAGCAACAGTACGAAGCTGATTACCGGCGTGCTGCTGGAGGACTGCTCCTAGACCACATTCGGATGCATCAGTAGAAATGATAATTGGAAGCGCAGGATCAAACATGTGCAAGACCAGATCTGACGATAATACCGCCTTTACCGCGCGGAAACTGTTATCCACCTCAACAGACCAGGTGAAGGTTTCGCCTTTCCTAAAAAGAGCCCTCATTGGTTCTACCATCTCGGCCAAGTGTGGCACAAACTTCGCGTAGTATTCCACCAACCCAAAGAAAGGAACGGAGTTCAGCGACATTTCTTGGAACTGGGGTTTCCACAATTGCATCCACCTTCCCCGACAGTGGCGAAATACCGCAAGGTGTCACCTTGTGGCCCAAGAATTCGAGCTCCTGAACTCCAAACACACATTTACTGTTGAGCTTCAGACCTGCGTCTTTGATACGCTGTAACACTGCCTCCAAGTTCTGTAGGTGCTCCTCAGCTGATTTACCAAAAATAATGACATCGTCGATGTAGAAGACGACACCCGCACAATTGCGAAGGATTCGAGACATCATACTCTGGAAAGCAGCAGGTGCTGAGGCAAGCCCAAAACAAACGCGCTTGAAGCGGTAGAGCCCTTCATGTGTAATAAAAGCTGTCAAGTCTCTACTCTCAGGATCCAGGAGAACTTGGTGGTAGGCCGACGCTAAGTCGGGTTCCGAAAAGTGCGTGGCACCCACCAAGGCATGAAGCAACTCATCCATGTGAGGCAGCGGAAAGCTGTCCGGAACTATGGCCTTGTTAGGTTCACGTAAATCTACACAGAGCCTAATACTTCCATCTTTCTTCCGAATGACTACAATAGGGGACACCCATTCTGACGCATCGATACGTTCAATGATGTCCAAGCTTTCCAAGCGCTGCAGTTCGGAAGACACGCGTGGTCGTAACGTGAAAGGAAGCCGGCGAAGTTTTGATGCTACTGGCTGAACGCCCTCACGTGTCTTAATCCTGTGAACAAAACCTTTTGCCAGACCCAGCTCATTTGTGAAGAGCGAGCAAAACTTTGGCTGAAGTGCTGATGGCAGCTGCATGGATGGCTCTATCGGACATGTCCGAGATACTTCGGCGTTAGGTACCGTGCTGGTTTGAAAACACTGCAGCTCAGACCCTTCAATGCGCAGCTTCAAAGCCTTAATACCATCCAGGCCAACGAGAGAAGTACCCTGTTCGACTACATAAAACAAAAGTGGTGCGCTGCGATTCTCGAAAAAGACCTCAGAAAAGAAGCAGCCTCGAACCGAAATTGGTCTTTTGGAATAATCCAGAAGCGTCACACGTGGAACGGGAAGAAGCGGCACACCAGAGAAATGTTGGTCAAACACCTTGCCTGAAAGAATGGAAACGGAAGAGCCCGAATCGACTAACAGCTTCATAGCGACCTGCCCGACTTGAACGTTAATGTGAATTCCAGATGCAAAAGGCTGTTGAACCACAAGAACATCTACGGTTTCATCCTGCAACGGGCTATCTACTGAAACCTCGTGGACAGCTGCCTGCGACCGCTTCTGGTTGCAAACATTTTCAAAATGGCCGATACGGTCACAAAAGAAGCATTTTTTTCCTTTAGCTGGGCAACGTTTCCACGAAGCGCGATGCTGCTTAGAACCGCATCTGAAGCAATGCGAAGAATTCACGTGTTGCTGCGAATTCGATGGACAGCGCTGTCGAAATGGGTGGCGGTTCCCAGACGTAGCTCCCTTATCGCGTTGACTGAAAGTGCGAGCACGCGGCCGTGAATTCGATGACTGCAACGATGAACTGCCTTTTGTGCCTGACTGCACCGATACTGGTTGCACAGAAATGGAAAATTCCTTCATTTCTATTGCTGCATGCTCGATTTGACTCGCGAGAGCAACTGCCTTGTTGAACGAAAGCGAAGACCCTTCTAACAGAAGACGTTCCCGAATACGATGTGAGGACACACCGGCAACAAACTGGTCACGTAATGACTCTTCTTGTGACATAAATGAGCACATCGCGGCAAGCTCTCTTAGCGCGGTCACGTATTCTTGAATAGACTCGCCTGGGAACTGAATTCGACGGTGAAATCGGTGGCGCTCGACGACCAGGTTGCAGGTGGTATCGAAGTGCTTAGCCAGTGCCGCTACCGCGGAGTCATACACGTCGGGCGTAGCTCCGGTCCGTTCTTCCTCCTGTGTCTTTTCGGCCGCCTGCGAAACAGACAGGGTATTGAAAATACGTTGACCTTCGGGTCCCAAGGAATGTAGTAGAATAGCCTTGCGTCGCTCTGGGGAGAACTCTGAAGCACCGGAAGCCAGCAGGTAGACCTTGAACATGTCGCGCCATCGGGACCATGGCTGCACGGGGCGACCCGGTGTCGGAAGGAACGGATCCGGTGGGGCGATGCCGGCGAAAGCCATCTGGGGGGGCGTGGCTGGTTATCCGCCGGGAATTATATCAGACGTGGTTCAAACACTCGTCGCCATTGTAGTGAAGGAGTGACGTGACCGACACGCACTGGTAGCGTTTTCATACTCTTCTGTTTTATTAGACGTTCCACAAATATATACAAGCACAAGGACACAGTGTTGCGAACCTAAACACTGAAACCGAAACTGCTGGAATTATGTACAGGATACAACAGTGGTGATGATGATGATTATTATGATAATGATGGTATTGTTGAACTCCAGGTAATCTATGATGGCCGTGTTTAGAACACGCTCTATTACAAGAAATATTTACTGATATGGGTCGGTATGTTGCCACAACAAATTCATTACCACTTTTATAAACGTGACTATTCTAGTGTGTAGCCAATTTGTATGAAGGGCGGCATTTTTTGTGACCGAGTAAATATTTCAAACAAAAAAAGTCATAGTTTCACCGCATCGGCGAAGCAATGAGTGCGATAGCAAGAAATTTGAATGTCACACGAACCTACAAGCAGCTCCATAGTTGTAGCGCCCCTGAAGCACAAAGGACGCTCGACAAGAACGCGCAGGTATAAACAGGACAAGCGTGAACTAACAACTGTCACACTTGTTACGTCTTTGTGTTCGGGCAAAGCGCTGCAAGTGCCGACAATGCAGAACCCGACGCTCTTAGACATTTCTTTCCCGAACCTAGCACATAAATACAGCCGACACCCGCTGTTGGGACAGAATCTGGTCGTCATCGGTACCAAAGATGAGTGCGTGCTGCGCATCCTCCTCAGCTTGGAACAGCTGCGGTTGACCGAAAGAACCATCAACATGCAAGCTTGCCTCAAGGTATCTGACAACACGGGCAAGGGCGTAATCCGGCTGGCCAACACTTTCACCACACATTACATTCTGGAGAACACCACCTCGCCTAACAACGCAATCATCGGGGCCCGGAGGCTTAGCTCCACCAATGTAGTGACGCTCACATTTGAAAACGGCAATATCCCAAGGCTCGTCTTCTTCCTCAACGAAGCCACCTTAGTACAAAAAAGTACAGGAAAACCAACGCAGTTTGTGCCATGTGCGGGAAGCCGGAAACCAAACGGTGTGCGCTCTGCGGCAAAACTGGACTGGACGCATTGTAAGCAAACGACTGCCATCCAACGTGTGTGCTCTGTGGTTGGTGGCATGCTATCGGTTCTCGTCACTGCCCGCGCAGATATCGCCAACCAGCCCTGCTAAGCCCCCAGGCCAGCAGGCTGGCCCACACGCGACCGCAGCTTTACACCGTCTGGTGACACCACCTCTGGGACACCACCAGAGTTGAATGGTGTATATAAATAGGTGGCCTACGTCGAGTCGCTGGTTCGAATATCCGTTCGGGTGCTTCAGAATTTTTTAAATGCGAATGCATTTCATAGTCGGGCTATGTCAGGCATCCGGCGATGGCGTTGTGCGGCGTTGTCCGCGGAGGAGGAGGAGGAGGAGGAGGATAGGTTGAGGAGGTGTGCGCGCCGGCAGGTGTTAGATGTGAAGCATCTTATGGCGAAGCTTAATCCGGTGGTGGTGGTGTGCGGCGTGACCACCCTTACTGCGCATGCGCAAACCCTTTCAAAAAAATAAAAAACCTCCTCTCTCCTCTCTCTCTCCTCTAGGCATCCCTCCCCGCGGCAACCACACCCTCACTGCGCATGCGCCTCCCTCCTCTCTCCCCTCCTACGTTCCCCCCTCTCTCCTCTAGGCATCCCTGCCCGCGCCGTCCACACTCCCACTGCGCATGCGCGTCCCACCTCTCTCTCCTCTCCTACGCTCCCCCCCCTCTCTTCTCTAGGCATCTCTGCCCGCAGCGTCCACACTCCCACTGCACATGCGCGCCCCCCCCCCTCTCTCTCTCCTCTCCTACGCTCCCCTCTCTCCCTCTCTCGACTCGCGACGCCGACACAGGCAGCGTCTGCTAGCGAGTTTGCTAGCAGACGCTGCCTGTGACTGCTAGCGTCTGCTGCTCGCTAGCAGACTAGCGTCTGCTAGCGAGCAACGTCTGCTAACCGACTGCTCGCGCTGCACAACCGTTCACTGGCCACCCCGTATATATGGCAATGGATCTTGACCTCCAAGGTGGTGCCGGTGGGAGATTTCTCCTGTGCGTTGTTGAACAATAAAAATTCGCAGCGTGCGCCTTAACTAAAAGCGGACTGCGAGTCTCTGTGTCCAGTCGGAGTCTTCTGTCTCTCATTGCACATTAGCAGCGATTGGCATGTTCCAGTAGGAAACACCGCTCCATCGCTGCTTGCTTTACGCATCCCCAGTTTTAAATGCGAATGCATTTCTTAGTCGGGCTATGTCAGGAATCCGGCGTTGGCGTTGTCCGCGGTGGCCTCGGCAGGTGTTATAGTGAGTGGAGAGGAGGAGCGCGCTCTGGTGCGTGAGGGCGCTCGCATCGCGGGAGCTAGGCGGACCTATATATGAAAAAAAATTTTAAAAATAAAAAAAGAAAGAAGAAAAAGAACAAAAAGAAAATTAAGAAAAATTAAAAAAAAATAAAAAAAGAAAAAAAGAAAAAAAAACAGGCGCTGCGCCGTGCTCCCGACCAGGCTGCAGAAATTTGGCGCTTTTTCCTTCTTCGAACCACAACCACCATATATAAATGGAGTGAAGCGCGCGCGAAATGCATTCGCATTTCCTCACGATTCCCCTTCGGGGAGGTGGGGGGCATTTTTTTTTATTGTGAATTATTTTTTTTGCCTTATATATATATATATATATATATATATATATATATATATATATATATATATATGTGTGTGTGTGTGTGTGTGTATATATATCCGGGACATGACTGCGACGGCAAAGGCAAAAAATCCGCCGAGAGTGTCCATATAATTGCTATCGCAATAAAACGGGGTAAGTTGCGCTTAACCAAGGCATTCGGAATACTGTCAGTACCGGGGATTTATGAGTATTCAGCTGTAAAATATTGGATGTATTAGTATCTTCCGGGGCCCAGATTAACCTGGTCTTGTTTGGCGAGCATTGAGCTTGCGGCCCACCACTGGAAAAGCTGGCCCCGCCGTCGCCGCGACGTGCTAGGCAAGATCAGCAGTTTCACGCGGGGGGGGGGGGGGGGGGGGAGGATTGATAATGGCATCTGCACTGTAATTCTTATTAACTAGGGAGTTTTTTCTACTTCGGCTGTGCGCTTGCCAACACTTCAAAGCACTGCAATATGCAGTCGCTGTCTTTGAAGGCATCTAATATGGGTGGCCAGTACTCAGTGTCACAGTGCAGGACGTACGCAACAGCGCCCGGTGTCAGCCGCCACATGTGTCCACAGCTGCGTGAATCTTGGATATTGAAATATTAAAATTGGTAACAGCCATCGGTTGCAACACACGGGTACAGCGAGCACTACCGCAAGCAAAACTTCTGCGATGAGCAGCAGAAAGCGCTCACTGAGATGCTCGGCCGTGTTCGCTGGCCAGCCAATGACACCTTTCTCCTGCACGCTGGCCCGTATGTTGCGCCCCTCCTTTTTGATCCCAAAATTAGCTTCATTGCCAAATTTAAGGTGGCCCATCCAAACCTCATTCATTTTCTACGGAGTCGTATGTATATTCTTGTAGCAAAGGTGTCACGCCTATTGCGTCATAGACACGATTTTGCCACTAAAATTGTGGATGATCTGATCAAAAAATGTTGCGAATTAAAACTTTACATTGCGATCTGTTCGCCTTGTTTTCACGTCACTTTGCAGCTAATTGGTGCAATAACTTCTACGTTTTTCACTGTGATTCCTAGCTCGTGCGGGCCCTTGTTTGCCGTCGTTGTTTGGAGAACTAGTCCACTGAACCTTGTTATGTGACACTTGGGCGCCTTCGTGTCGCGCGATGCCACATGTTATCTCTTGTAGACCGTTTCTCCATCTAACAGCAGTCGCGAAGCCTATGGTCCTACGTTTCGGTCCAGGCACATTTTGCTTTTATAGATACTGGCAAATTCTTTCGAATGGAAAGGGAGAGGAATAAATCATGTTAAAAAAGAATGCACGACGCACAGCTTATGCTCATGGTTGTCTTAGCACCAACAGATGAACGCCCTAGATTTCTAAAAAAAAGAAAGCATCGGGAAATTGCTTCCTCAGGAGCCCGACAAATGTAGAATGCGACGCCACTTGAGTAATAAGGAATGTCAACTGAGAAGAAAAAAAGAAAAGAATCTCGCGGCGCGCAGAAGTCGCCTTTGGCACCCCTTTACATAAATTCTTGAATTATTTTTGAAAAGCTTTGATAACATCCACGCTGCAACGGCTACTAATGTGTAATGCTGAGGCCGCGCGACCGTGTTGAGGCTTCATCCTGGCATGCCCTGTTAATTTATACAGACAGACAATGCAGACAGACAATGTAAAGGTGTATGTCACATAGTTCGCCCGCACGGATTGCCAGCCGTTTAGGGATACGCCCTAGCGGCGACCGAGTGCAATGCGAGCTCACTGTACGTATTCTATAAACAAATAGCCCTGGTGCACAATTATGTACTTGCTTTAGTCCAAAATTATTATTTTGACTCTAAATACTTCCCCTCGTTTGGAAAGCAAATACAGAAATGTTCGAGAAGGATTCCGTGTTGGGTTTTCGTAGATCGCATGCAGATAAACCTATGAGAAGCGTGCCGGCGCTATCTTACCAAGCACGCAAGAGAGGCGCGCTCAATAGAGGGTGACTCCGTAAGTCCTCGCCCCCCAATACTCTCATGCGTGTCACTGTCAAAGACTTCCTTGAGATCCAAGCCTAGGATCAACGGCTCGATGAACAATACTTTGGTGCGGCCAGATTAATAGTAATGCTGTGCGTAGTACTGACAATTACAGCAAGCACGTGTATTTTTTATGGAGGTATGCATGAGCTTTGACGTACATAATGCATTTCCCGGTAAAGTATTTACGTGCTATCTTGCATTCTCAAACAATGCACTTGTAGACTGGCCTGATCTGCACCTTGTACCTCTTTCTTTGTATCGCCGCCTCCATGATTATTACAAATAAAATTAATTTTATTTCTTCTGTCCAGATCTTCACGATGAAATATAATAAGGCTTTCAAATTTAGTTTAAGAGCAATCAGTTTAAATACAAACAGCCAACAAGCAAAAGTATGCTGATCAATTGCTTTTTGCGCATTTTCAGACAAAATTGAGTGAAGATACAAAATTAGATGCATAATAATCAAGACCATGCTATGGAATTTCTTGATATCACTAGTATGGAAATGTTTACGTTTACATGTCATGACGATACGCATATTAGGGTTGAATCCTTTGTGTAAGATCTACGCCAGTGTTTTTTGTTATATTTTGCTATATATTTCAGTCATACAACGAAGTCATCATTCACGGACATCGACAATGACGCGACGTCAAAGCACAAACACTGGCCTTTAATGGTGCATGAGAATACCGTTCGAAACCACTAACAGCTGGGTTATTGATGTCGGCTATCGAAAAATTAGGACAATAGGATGTTTTTCTGCATATGTAAGTTCGACCTTTTCATGAGAGTACAATGATAAAATGAAAACGGACTCTGAAGCACTCTAAATTTGTTGTTAAAATACCATACTGATGACGTTTCATCTCAAGACATATATCTTTTGAAGATAGGAATGTTAATGGGAAAATCTTATTAGCTATGCGCTGATTCTTTTTATAGTTCACGAATATTGATCGACCCCATCAGTGTGCACGAACACCGTGCGAAAGAAGGTATTGCTTAGCTAGCGTGTCATTTACATTTCTTTAAAATACTCTTAATCTCATAACGACCGTTTTATTTAGACGTGTAGACGGGAACGTGTGAGGAACGCAGAAGCCACTCTTCTGAGCAATCAGATCAATAAAGCAAAATACTGCAGTTAAACAGTTTCGTAATGCCGACTAGCGCTGTGGTGAGCTGGTAGACTGCTCGTAGACTGCTCCAGAAGCTTGTACAAGCACTACATGCTCTTCATCTTAATTGTCTTACGAGCAGATAAACTGCCCACGTGCCACGTTCAATAAACACACAGCAGTGTCAGCGTACACCGCACAAAAAAAAGGCAGACAGGCATAAGGCAAGTGTGTCTACGATGAATCTTCATCAAACTACGCTGCAAGATTGTGTGTGGACCGAAATACGTTAGCAACAATATCCCCGCCGCCTAATTTAGTTTCACAGTCAATAATTCGAAGGCTTGTGCGAAAAGTAAACATGATCAATTTTTGCGTACGTCTTGTATTTCCGAAAGCGCTTCTCTACACGAAAGTACATTCCACTGCTTCGAAGCCATAGAGTTTCCCAATAATAATTACAGAGAACTCTTTCACTGTGATCCTTCAGCCACCATGGGAATGATGGGTAGTACTTGGATTTGCCTAATCTTAAAGGGACTGTCTACCGTCCTTCATCGCTTTTCTGTTTTGTATCGCAATAAAAAGCGTACCATCTGAAGTGTCCAACCTTGCAGTGGTTTCTCTGGAAAGTGAGTAGAAATTTTTAAAACAGAATTTTGCGATCTGCGTTCTGTCTTCTTCCATTGGTGTGATGAATGCCCACAACACTGGTTGGTGGAGGCGATGATGATTGTAGTGCCGGTGAAAGTCGAAAACTGAAACCGCGTGCAGTTTTTGCAGGCTTCATCAATTCTTGTTTAATAAAAAAGCCGGCAGATCCCACTCACTGTGGGAATCGATGTAATGCCAAGCAGCCAGGAAGGAGCAAATCATGTATTACATAATTTGCATGTCGTGTTTTACATGTTACGACCTGTCATTTGTGTTCGTCATACAGTCACGTCGCGATATACCAATTTTGGTGTATGTCAAGCTAGCGAACTGGACGCAAGCGCACCATGAGCGTGGCATGTAAATGGCATTGTAGATGACATGCATGCCAAGATTTTCGTGTTACCACCTGCCACTTATGTTCGTCATACAGGCATATCTCTCAATACCAAATTTGGTGTATATCATGCTAACGAAACGGCCGCGAGCGTGCCATGAGCGTGGCATGCAAGTCATGTCGCACATGACAAGTCATGATTTCCATATTACCACTTGTCATTTATGTTCGTCATAGAGTCATGTCACTCAATACCAATTTGGGTGTATATCAAGCCAACGAAACGGCCACGATCGCACCATGAGCGTGGAATGCAAGTCATGTCGCTCCTGACATGTCATGATTTCCGTATTACCACTTGTCATTTATGTTCGTCATACAGTCATGTCACTCAATACCAAATTTGGTGTATCTCAAGCTAACGAAACGGCCGCGAGCCCGCCATGAGCGTGGCATGCAAGTCATGTCGCACGTGACAAGTCATGATTTCTATATTACCACTTGTCATTTATGTTCGTCATAGAGTCATGTCACTCAATACCAAATTTGGTGTATATCAAGCTAACGAAACGGCCGCGAGCGCGCCATGAGCGTGAAATGCAAGTCATGTCGCTCATGACAAGTCATGATTTCCATATTACCACTCGTCATTTATGTTCGTCATACAGTCATGTCACTCAATCCCAAATTTGGTGAATATCAAGCTAACGAAACGGCCGCGAGCGCGCCATGAGCGTGGCATGTAAATCATAGTTTTCATGACAAGTTATTCATGCTTTTCCTGATATGACCAGCCATTTGTGTTCGTCATACAGTCATGTTATGTCATACCAAATTTGGTAGAAATCCCATTAACGATACGGCCAGGATAGCGCAAAGTCGTAGGCGGCTAGATAGATAGATAGATAGATAGATAGATAGATAGATAGATAGATAGATAGATAGATAGATAGATAGATAGATAGATAGATAGATAGATAGATAGATAGATAGATAGATAGATAGATAGATAGATAGATAGATAGATAGATAGATAGATAGATAGATAGATAGATAGATAGATAGATAGATAGATAGATAGATAGATAGATAGATACGCTCAAACTCGCCGAAGTTCGCTAAGAAATGCTTCGCATTTAATAAAACAAATGCCGTAGTAGTCGTTTGAAATACGGAAATTGTCAAATAAGTATCATTTTCCCAGTTTCTACCGTTTTGTTTAGTCAGCCTGAAAAACAGCCGCAGTCGAGGGGAAAAGTTGGTCTGTTCCAGCAACACTAGTACGCCGGCGTTGTGAAACGAACTGTAGTGGTTCCACTCATGCCAAACGTGCTACTAAAACTAACATGAGATGTACTTCACAAAAGAACAGAAGGTCCCTGCTGTCTTTCAGTTATGTGTAGGTGTTCTGTGTTGCATATCCGATATGAGAGCCAGCATGGACGCCTTGGTGAAGCGGAACGTGATGGCAAAATCTTCTTCAATGTAGAACCTCAGTGAATACTGGTGTGCACTTTACGCATGAGGATTCGCGCAAGGTTACTAACGTTGGGCTCACGGGCATGGTTCGAAAATTCCGTTAAGTCTTTTTTTTTTTTTTTTTTTTTTTTTTTTTTTTTTATGAGCGGCGCCGGACGCAATGCTCGCGTTTCTCCGCCGTAGTCATGCAGGCAGGTGAACACGTATGAACGCGCCGCCGGCAGCGCCACCGTGCGCCTCTTTGAACACGTGAGAAAAAAAGCAAAAATTACTCTCTGGCGCAACCTAAAGCTGCCTCACGTGCGTAAAATACCACTTCAAGTTAAACATGTTTGTTTCTAAGAAAAATGAGTCTACCTGCGAGGATTTCTTGTCCTGCGAGTAGATTGAACCACATCGCTGTTTGGTGACGCTAGCGGTCATTCTTCGACGACTTTCAACGTCAAATTAAAATTATAATTTCTTTTTTATGGGACAAAAGCATGCTCGTTGCCGCCGATGTGATGAACGATCTTCCCATTTTCGCCACAATCAGAAATTTTTTTCCGAGTGGTAGACAGTCCCTTTAATGCTTGCAGCTTCGAACGCACTTGTGGCTTTGTTTATTGTTGTGCTTTATCGTTTGTTTCGGATAAAAGAGGGGATCGTTGTGAACTTCGTCAGCCCATTTAAATTGGTCAGCCGGAAAAGTTAAGGTGGTGAAGGGGAACGGCTGAACATTTACTGAACTTTGTCTTGCAACAAAGTGGCTCCAGGACTCATGGAGCCAAGTGGTGTCGAAAGAAGGAAGTTTAGAAAAATCCGTGCACCGCCCATCATTCCCAAGCTGCGTGGCCATGCGTTGCAGCTCTCATAGACACTAGCGCCATAGTTCCTTCTAGTGAATTTATAGGAAACTCTATGTTGGAAGCACGATCATATTTCTAAGAATTAGGAGAGCTTCCCAAATCGGGAGACTCTTTCCATCACAATTTCTATGCTTCCTCCTAACGTTTGCCCTTCTCCACGCCGGAAATCGGACTCTCACCTACATATTGAGCAGCGCAACACTTCTATTTCTTCAGGCAACAACGACGGCCATACATTAAACAATGAAATGCACATTCAAAGGTAAGAATGGAGTTTCCAAACGTGAAATGACATGTAACCGCAAGAAAAGATCACATTCTTGCATTAGAAACGGCTGATCGCCAACGAGCCCACAATGAAGAGAGCACCAGAGAGAAAACCAATTCAGAGTTAGCGCTGACAGGGAAAGTGCGGGAATTTAGAATCTCACTCTAAAACAGATATTCGCGCTCTAATCGAGGAAACCGACCTTAGCGTTGACGCGATGAATGATAATCTGACGAGTATTGTTACAGTGTATGCATCGGAAGTCGGACGTGCAGTTATTAGACGGGACACTGGCAAGCTCTCCCAGGAGGTGAAAAACCTCATTAAGAAACGTTGAAACGTGAAAGCCTCAAATCCAACAGACAAAATAAAACTGGCAGAGCTTCCGAAATTAATCGATCAATAATCGTAACATAAGAAGGTGTAATATTGAAAGCATTGAGCATGCTCTAAGGAACGGACGAAGCCTCAAAGAAGTGAACAGAAAACTTTGCACAGGCAAAAACCAGTTGTATGCGTGAAGGAACAAGGAAGGCAACGCAACTACCAATATGGATAAGACAGTTAAAGTAACTTAGGAGTTTTACAGATATCTGTACAGTAGCCAGGACAACCATGATGTTCATTTAAAAAGTAGCAGTAGCCCAGAGGAATCGGACATCCCACCAGCAACGACAGGGGCAGTAAAGAAGGCCTTGGTGGGAATGCGAAGGGGCAAAGCCGCTGGTGAGGATCAGATAACGTCAGATCTATTGAAAGACGGTGTACAGATTGTGTTTAAAAAACTGTCCACCCTGTATACGAAGTGCCTCTGTGGGGAGGGTACCTGGATCTTGGAAGAAATCTAACATAACCTCAATTCATATGAGAGGGGACGTCAAGGACTTGAAAGATTACAAGCCGATCAGCTTACTGTCCGTTGTCTACAAGCTATTGACAAAAATAACAGCCAATACAATTAAAAGCACCTTAGAATTCTATGAACCAAATGACCATGCAGAATTTCGTACTGGCTACTCGACAATAGACCATAACCATACGGGTTGGACGCTCCTGGCAATCCTCGTGGAGCCCGAGGATCGCCAGAGGCGTCCAGGACAATTTAGTCGTGGAAGCGCTCTGGAAGGTTCCGGGCAAGCAGACGCTGAAAAGACACGATGCGAGCTCGCCGCCATCTTTGTGAGGACTCGCCTTCGCTTTTCATTACGCGTGGCGTTATCTTCTAAAGCCTGTTCCGCCATGCGATATGGGGCGATTACGAGTGGCGGCGAGCCTTTGAAGCCACTTTGTTATACAACAGCTTCCCATGAAGCTTCTTTCAGTAAACAACGTGGCGAACAGTTGCTTGCTAACGGCGTCGTGCACATGTCCCAAAAGTTACGTACGCGTTCGCACGCACGCATGGAGACAACTATGGTTTTTTTTTTCGTAGTAGTATTCGTTTGTGGTGCCGTGTCTGCTGCCTGAGCATTTGGCCAATACGATTGTGGTCGAACTAGCTATTTCGCTCCGTCGTTTGTTTGCGTGTGTGAACCTCTTCAGAACTTAATTATTAGGTCTTTGATGGTGATAGGATGCCCTCATTGAATAATAGAGATCGCGACAGTTGTTTTTAAGCGTGTGATGCTCGTTTGTCACGAATGGCGTGCGAGCGTACATCGAATACGGGCCAGTATATGTGGTATGGTATTATGCTACGACGCGTCGACGTGAAAAAAAAATGAAAATGGATTTAGAAATGTATACATACTTTAGTTCCATATTTCATCGTCGGCTTTGTCTTTTTTGACCTCTTAGAAATAATGCCGCACAGCATGCGCGGTTATCACCTAGTAGCTCAAAGGAAAGCTGAGCTACATGAAATTTTGGAACTGCCACTTAGGACTCGAAAAGAGGCCCAAGCAACATGTCCCAAAAGTCAAAACGAATCGAAAACGCGTCACGCAGAGGTTATTTTAGATATGACGCGCACTCGTGGTGCCGATACCGCCGCATTTACTAAGCAGACGTGAGCTTGTTAAGCCGTTAGCGGCTGAACACCTTGCATCGTTCTCGAGGCGCCGTGCGCCAGCTGGCTGTTTTGTTCGCGGACGGGGCGAGTTGCGCGTGATCTTGCTAGTGTACGAGGTCGTACCGCAAAAGCGTATGCTCGAGGGTATTATTTCAGCTCTTCGACAAACCTAGCCGCTTATGTCTAAGCGGGCAATGCAGAAAAAACCAACGCGCACGCGGCGCAATGTTTCGTTTGCTGCCACGACGGTAGCGCATGTTTACGTTTACGCTGACTGTCCCAGCGTTCGATTTTGCAATCTTCGAGCAGCTTCGGGTTGCCTCGGGTTCCCCACACAAGTGACCACGATGCTGTTTCCTCTCCCGACCGGAACTAGCTGTCTGACCCTCTGGCTAGCTCTGGCTGCCAGAGAGCTGCCAGGGGTCTGAAAATTCAAGATCCCCACTGGTGCAGGTGCTCTTGTGATGAGTTCTGTTTTTTCGGAACGACTTGGCCGCGAGGTTATGATTTATTGCGAGAAATCTATCTTTCGGGCAGTGAGCGGCGCGCTCTTCTGTCCACTTGGGGTCTTCCCCAAGTCTGCCTGTGTTGCTTGTAAAACTTTCAAGGCGGAATTCACAGTACCTGCTCTTTCTACGCATGATGTTATCCTTGACATAGACTTGTTACGAGAATGTCGTACGACCGTCGATTGCGGAGCAGGCGAGGTTCTGTTGTCTGGTCTCACCCAGAAGCCTTACTGTAATAAACGTAACCTCAGTATAGCTTAAGATGCCCTTCTCCCGGCGTGGTCCACGGCCAGCATACTAGTTAGCGCTTCGGAAATAGAGTCGAGTTCGAGTTCAAGCCGACATTGTGATTGAGCCGTTGCCATTGCCTAGTGTCAAGAAAAACAGCTTTGTACCACGCAGCGTTGTATCTCTCACATGCGAGAAAGCTCAATTATGGGTGACGAACAGCTCACCCAAGTCGATCGTACTCCCGACGGGTATGCGCCTTGCCCTGTTTGAAAAGCAGAGCAGTATCTGCATTGGAACCTTAAGCGACCCTGCAAAGGCGCAACCCAATTGAACATCCGGGATGTACACTCAGTTCCTAAAAATGGTTAGCAAGTTCAGTCCCTCGCAGAAGCGCAGAGTACTGGTTGCACTACTTGCTAGTCGTGCTAAAGCATCTGATTTTGAACAGGAGGTGGATATAGCCCAGATGTCGAGCATGCGCGCTTGTCACAAGATCTACACTGGTTCTGCGCATCATCTCCGACAGAAGCCTTATCGAGTTTTCGAGTCAGAGCGCAAAGTTATTGCAGATCAAGTTAGCGAGATGCTAGCCCCCGGTGTCATTCTGGAATCTTCAAGTCCCTGGGCTGCACCTGCTATCTTGGTGAAAGAAAAAAAGTACGTGTCCTAAAGGTACTGTGTTCACTATCGGCTTCTCACCTCTATAACAAAGAAGGACGTGAATCCGCTTCCTCGCTTCGTGGACATCATCGACTGCCTGCATTCAGCGTCCTATTTTTTCATTGGTAGACTGGTGATCCGGGTATTGGCAGATCCTCATGCATCCGACTGATAGAGAAAAGATGGCTTTTGTTACGCCAGACGGTTTGTTTCAATTTATTGCTAAACCGTTAACCCTGTATAATGCCGCGGCGAAATGTGAACGATATCTGGACACCGTCTTGCGGGGCCTCAAGCGAGAAATCTCTTTGTGTTACCTGGACGATGTGGTTATCTTCTGTCAAACATTTGAGGAACATAATCATCGCCTAGACCTTGTTCTAACCTGTTTGGAGAAAGCTGCCCAGAAGTGACAACATTGACGTTTTCGTGAACGTGAAACATTGGTTTTAGGACACCTTGTGGACAAAGCTGGCGGTAGGCAGGAGCCGCAGAAAGTTGGCGCCGTCAGCAACTTCAAAGCAGCCGCAGTCTCTCCGGAAGCTGTGATGCTTTTAGGGCCTATGCTCTTACTTTGTGCCAAATTTTGCGGAAGAGGCCCAGCCACTGACTCACTTACTGCAAAAATGGTCCCTTTCCACCGAACACTGACTTGTGAGTCAGAATTTAAGCAACTACAGTTTGTCCTCACTTCCGGGCCAATACTATGCTACTTTGATTCCTCTGCTCCCACGGAAATCCACAGCGATGCCAGTGGAGTTGTTCTCGGCGCTGTGCTTGTTCAACTCCATGACAATGCTGAACACGTGGTAGCCTATGCAAGCCGGTCACTGAGCAAGTCGGAGCGCAATTAAACAGTTACAGAACTGCAGTCCCTCGCAGTCGTTATCGCCTTACACAAGTTTCACCCGTACATCTACGGCCATCGCTTCTTAATCATCACCGACCAGCAGTCTCGTTGCTTGTTGGTAGGCCTACGCGACCCATCTGGGCGATTTGCGCGAGGGGGCCCTGCGCTTACATGAGTTTGACTTTACGGTATGCTACAAGAGCGGTAACCGCCAAGCAGACGCTGACTATCTATCGCGGCTTCCTCTACCGACGATGGAGTGCGTCGTTGACAACTTCGACCAATATGTCCCCGCTGTTTACTCTCAGTTCCCCGATCTCGCGGCTTCCCATACAGCCCAACACGGGTACCATTGTTTCGATTCCCTGTTTCTCTCCGCTAATGACCCCGCCAATTCAAGCTTTTTGTAGTTCACGTGCCGTGCTTTACAGGAAAAATTATTCCGGCCAAGGCGCCAGTTCGCGTCTGGTACTTCCACACACTCTACGTTCGCATATTTTTCGGTTCTTCCAAAACAGCCAGTGGACACATGGGCTTCGCCAGAACGTATCCCCACATCCAGCAAAGGTTCTACTGGCCCAAGATGCGACGCGACATGGACAATTACGTCGCGGGTTACGAACAATGACAACGTCACATGCGTCCTGTGAGTACGTCGGCCGGACTTAATCCCGTACCACCCCCTAACTTTCCCTTCGAGATTGTTGGTGTCAACCTTTCAACGTCTGTTTCCGCATTCATTTAGCGCCAATCGATGGGTCATCATCTGCGTCAACCACTTGAGGCGCTACGTAGAAATTGCGGCAATACCTCCTGCAACAGCCTTTCACGGGTCGCAGTTTATTCTTCGCCTTATAATTCTACGCCATGGTCCTCCACGAATCGTCATTAGCGACCGGAGACCTCAATTCATCGTTGACGCGTCGAAGAGATCCTGCGTCTGCCTGCCAGCCAGTTCCGCCATGCGACCCCCTGTCAACCGCAGACCAAAGGTCTTGTAAAGCGTACCAACAGAACGCTAACAAACATGTCAATTTATGTCGATGTCAAGCACAAATCTGGGACAAAGCACTCCCCTACATCAAACACGCATACAACACCGTGAAGCACGAGACGACGGGATACTCTCCCTTTTTTCTACTCTACGCTCGCTTTCCTGGCAGCTGTCTCGACACTATTCTGCCTTTTACGTTGGACGTGGAAACATCGGTTGCCGAGTCACTATCCTGCGCTGAAGAAGCCCGCTGCATCGCGCGCCTCCAAACTATGCATCTCAACAGCCCTCCAAGACCAGTTATGATAAAACCCCTAGATCTTGGAAAGTAGCGACACTCTCCACCGCGCGTGCGTTTTCCTCCTTGATTCTCCTCGGATTTCTCCCCTTTCCTGGCCGGCGTGGTACGCACGGCACGCTGAACCCTCCACTGGCTCGCTGTAGACGCATTGGAATCAATGCGCGCGCTTGTTCAATCGGCTCCTTGAAGCATTATACGAGATTCCGTTGCCTAAAAAATAGCCGGGACGAATGTAGGCTTCAGATAGAACACAGTGTCAGATATATTTTTTAGTGCGCTTCGATAAATACAAGCGAAAGCGCTTTGAAAAAATAAGTACCAACTAGCAGCTGAACAGTTTACCCCCGTCTCCCCCTTCGTCCGTAACACGGAGGCGTGTTAAGCGCCTATAATGTAAGCAACATAAAGCTTACAGTGAAATTTTTTTCCTTGATTGTGGTCCTGATGAGCGCAAGGAAGGTATCCAAGAAAACATGTGGCGGTTTACTTCATGAATTCGCCGAAATGAGTGGGCCCGACGCCCCTTTGTACCAACAACGATGTGAAAAATTCATGTCGTTTTACCAAAAAAGCCAGAGTGGAATTAAAGCGCGTGCCTGCATTCCGTCCCGAGGAAACGACGAGATATTGTATTCTATTACCTCTGCGACTTGCCTCAGTCTCCTAAAAAAATAATTAGGCAGATCCCAAGTACCACGGGAATCGACGTTATGCGAAGCATTCGGAGGTAAGGTGACTGGGTTGTAATTTTTTTATTTAGCGAAACGTTATGAAATGACGCTTGAGATATGTACAAATGTTGCACGCACAGACATGTTGAACAGTCGCATATATTTCATATAAGCAGTTGTTTACAGTTGTGTAACGATGCCGACAGAAACATGGGTGTTGCCAACACCAGACGCCGTAAGCTGATATGTAGAGCTTGTGCCTGCAAGAATGGTAGCCGTGGATAGTGCTATGTAAACCAACTACAGCGGCCGGCGCCTAAGTATACAACTGACGTTAACCCGACATGACTCCTTCGTCATAGGAGTACGTTAATAAGGCGAAAATAGACAACCACCCGTTTGTAGCACGAAGCCACAAGGAAATCCGTACGGATTTCTCTGAAAGAAAAGCTTCCTAGTTGCCGAAAAATTCGTCCTGGTCCGGGGTTCGAACCCGGGACCGACGCCTATCCCGGGCGGTCGCTCTACCAATTGAGCTAACCAGGAAGCTTGCAATTGGCAGCGCGAGGTCGAATCCAACGACAACTTGAAGCACATAGACAGAAGTAATGCAAATGAGTTCTGCGGAATCCCGCAAGGTGGCGGAAGGGTTAATAAGGGGAAAATAGACACTATGCTTGATTTTCAAGTACGAGCGCGATACGTAGACAGGGACAGGAAAGACACGGACAAGCGCTATGCGTCTGACAGGACACTAGCGTCTATTTTCCCCCTTATTAACACTTCCGCCACCTTGCGGGATTCCGCAGAACTCATTTACATAGGAGTACGTATGTAATTTTTCGGGCGAAGCTCCTTAGGGCATAGGCTAGTCCGGCGTCGTCCTGCGTCATTGTGGTAGTAGCCACCCCTGTGCGATGACGATGACGCTGCCATCACGGCACAGCACATGAAATGTACCCACTATGCGTCATAACGATGACGCTGATGACGATGACGATCGCGATGCCATACAACACATGGCATCGCGATATGGTCTCACATGCATATCGTTTGACCACATGCAACTAACCACTATCCGAGGAACCTGC
Organism: Rhipicephalus appendiculatus; assembly: GCA_030522465.1. Classification (NCBI taxonomy): domain Eukaryota; kingdom Metazoa; phylum Arthropoda; class Arachnida; order Ixodida; family Ixodidae; genus Rhipicephalus; species Rhipicephalus appendiculatus. The sequence goes on along the minus strand of JALIZH010014306.1, from coordinate 137,484 downwards.
ATCGTCTCGTCTTTGCAAACTTTCGACTACGACCCATCCAGGAACTGCTCTCCCTCCATTTCGCCGACCATAAAGCCATTATAATGAAGGGGGAACGGAAGCCACGGCTTATGTAAACGGTAACCACGACCAACGAAGAAACGAAACCAAAACGGACACTCACGGCTCACGAATAAAATATAAATTTTTTGTATATATACACACAGTGTTTGTCACGTCTTTGATGGAAGATTCACGGTTTACCGATGAACCTCCGGAGCTTCGCCCACTCATCATCATTCACTCCGTGGATATGCTGTGATTTTTTTATAAAATTAGATAGCCACCACTGCAACCAAAGTATACGTTTCACCAACATCACACCTGCATAGGGTTTTCTTCCAAAGCAGTTTCGAGACCTGACGTGGCTCTGTGGTAGAACGCTTGATTGCCACGCAGAATGCTTGGGTTCGATTCCTGCTGGGGCTCTGATTACTATTCTTTGTATTCCTCGCGTCAACGTCACCGATGTCCATTTTTAACGCTGTCGCCTTTAAATTACCAGTGTCAACGCGACCGATGTCAATGTCTCCTAATGCTCTCGCATTTAAATTACCAATGCCTGTTCTCGCCGTTCCTGGGTAGATATAAATTGTCAAAGTCCCGTGGCGCATACCCGCATTCCGCGGCCCATGGTATATGGTTATGAGCCACACGTGTCTGGAAAAATGAGTTTGACGATGTATGCGACGGGATTTTCACGTTATTCATGACATGACCTGCCAGACATATTCGTCAATGCATCTTACCCTCCCATAGAAATTTTACGACGAGCACAAATGACAAGTAGTATTGTGGAAACCATGACATGTCATGTGCAACATGACTTGCATGCCGGTACTCCCGTGGCCGTTTCGCTAGCTTGATATACACCAAATTCATTATTCAGCGACGCGATTGTATGACGAGGATAAATGACAAGTGGTAATATGCAAATCATGACATGTCATGTGCAACATGACTCTCATGCCACGCTCATGACACTCTTGTGGCCATTTCGCCAGCTTGATATTGTCACGTGGTTGTGACGTCGACGAAGGCAACAGACGACGTGTCCAAGATGAAGCTGTTTATTAGGCCGAACTTGTGGCCGGTAAACGGAAAGTAAGATTACAGCAATACACGCTGGCACTAATAGCGGCGAACAGAGCGTCGGCCGTCGATCTACTGGACATCGTTGGAACGCGCCGGCTTTTATAACTCACGCGTCGAACATTCTAGCCTTATCACTGCTGGTCGTGCAAGTTCCAGAATAAGCTGGTCGGTTCGCTTCCGGCGTGCAATCTTAACAAGACGATCTACTATAATCGCTAAGCTTCTCGAATGCTAAGGCGTGGTCTGCGCCGAGCGTTACCGACAGTCTTTGTGGGCGAAAACCGAATACAGCAAACGCGAAAATAAGAAACGCGCGTGGCAATATACACCAAATTTTAAGGTAAAAGCCTTGAATGTCTCATGCTCACGTCCGCCCGTCCGTCCGCTCCTCCGTCCTTCTGTCCGTCCCTCCAGCCGTGTCCTGACAGAGTGCCAGGCGGGCGCCGGTCCGCGCAAACGGACGCCGGTCGCGTTGGACTCTACAGCGCTCGTGCTTTGCTTGCGTAGCGTCGCTGTGCCCAGCGTCTAGTCATGCAAGGAGGGAGACGCGCACATCACGTTCCATTCTGACCGACCCCGTCTCAGTGGGCACAGGCCTTCGAGGAACGCACTTTGGAATGGACAAAGTGTCCGTCAATTTAAACGCTGGAACGCGGATGGCGTCTGTACGATGTGCAGAGGGCGAGAATATGAACACATGCGAAACGGAGGCAGATTGGTCTCGCGTCTCGCTGAGATTCGAGGTAAAACATTAAGCGAACATAAGTGGCAGGTGGTAAGATGAAAATCTTGGCATGCATGTCACCTACAATGCCATTTGCATGCCACGCTCAGGGTGCGCTTGCGTCCAGTTTGCTAGCTTAATATACATTTGTATTGCGCGACGTGTCTGTATGACGAACACGAATGACAGGTCCCAACATGTAAATAACGACGAGCATATTATTTACAGCATGATTTGCTCCTTTCTGGCTGCTTCGCATCACATCGATTCCCACAGTGCGTGGGATCTGCCGGTTTATTTCTTGTCGAATCGACTGGATGGGGAGAGGTAGAGACCCAAGAATACAGAAGTGACCTTTTTGTTTTTAACAGCCAAGCACACAGTTATTATCGACGTGAGGTTGTCCTGGCTGGATGACGTAAAGAAGTTCTCAGCGAATAAAATCGACGAGCTCACTACTTTCGATGTTCCCTGGTGATAAAATGATTCATAGCCAAATAGTCAGATTATGTGTGATAATTCGGTTCACATATGACAATCATTGGAATTTGTAGAGACGAGCAAACGGGCGGAATCGAGAAGTGCAAGGTCTTAGACCTTTCGAGCTCTACCGAATGATCGACGAGTCTCTGACCTCCAGTCAAATGTGATTCTCGGTCATTACTTCAATGGAGGCTTGCAAGAACTGGGCTCAACGTGTCCAGCACCTGCAGTCCACTTCAAGCGGATGACGTATTGATGTTTGTCAGAATATCTGTGGTGACATTCACAATACATCGCATCATAGAGACAATTAGACGATCTACTGACAAGGTCTCACCAAAAACAGAAATAGGCTTCGACTGAAGCATGGAGCGTGGAAGCTACTTGGAAGGCTGAGAGCTCGTGAGCGCTGGCCAGCCTTGCACGACGAGAGGCTTTGTCGTTGGAAGCCTTCTTGTTTTTCCAGCTTTCTACTCGAAGTTGATGGCGCTGACTCAAGCGGTGCACGAGCAGCGCAGTGACTTGAGCATTAGCGTCGATGACAGTGTCCAGACCAGATCTTTTAAGGCGAAAGCCTTTAATGTCCCATACTCGTGGTCTCCTTCCATCCGTGCCCTGGAATGGTGCCAACTGAGAGTGTAAAAAATTCAAAAAAAGAACATGACATAGTCAGTCGAATGGCCACAGGCTTTCGCTGAGCACACTTTGGAATTTACAAAGTGTCCAACCTTTTTCTGAGGCTTCTCGACGAGTGGAGTTATCTCTCACCATTTGCTTCAAAACATCGACTTCTTTCTTAATTGTCGGATATTCTTTAGATGTGGCGTCATGGGTGCCCTGGCAGTTACCGCACCTAAATATTTTTGCACGGCAACTCCTCAAACCGAGGGCATACTGTAGTTTACACAGACACCCTTAATACGTCCGATCTTGAAACACCAACGGCATTGAAGTGGCTTGGGGACAAACGGCCGCCCGACATGCCGGAAGTGACCAATGTTGACATGCGTAGGAATGGAGTCACCCTTCAAGACCATCTTCGAGGGTGAATGGAGGTGTGGTTCCTATAAACACTTGTTCTGCTAACGTGCCTTGATAGCCGTGTGGTTACGAAGCTCGCCTTCGGACAATGAGTACCCGGTTTCGGATTGCGCCACGCCAATAAATATCATTTCGTTTTTAAAGACGATAGTCTTTCTTGGGATACTTCAACGCAAAAATTTTGGTCTGGCTGTCTGTCTGTCTGTCCGTAACCTGATTCAGCTACTCGGCCAAACTTTAACCACCTTCTGAACGCCTAGCCATCTTGAACTGGTGTTTGCGTTCATACTTGTGAACATATTCAATCAAAAAGCAAATACTACGAATACCTCAGGCGCAACATTAATATGCAAGTGTCAGGTCGTGTGTTCTTTTATTGGAAAAATACATAGGTACGCAATTCTAAAGGCCCTATTGTTTTTTAGGCTGCGCTGAAAATGCGACGCTGTGCACAAACTGCGACGCTTTGCGCGAAAAAAGCCCTGTGCCGACGATAAGGTGCTGCCGCTGGCAGTGGCCCTTGGTCATGGTGTAATGCCCTTGGTTCAGCACAAGGTCATGTTTTTCAATGGCGTCCATATCTCGCGCCGCGCCTGCTCTATTTCATCAATGCTAGCCAGATGCGGCCAATTCAACATAGAGTAGGCGATGTCTGAGGCAAGGCGAAACATAGTAGTACGGCCGGCACAAGACTATCGTCTTTCGACGACATTTGCAGCGAAGCACGCAGATACACGGCCAAATTTTTTTATCTCTTGTTCTCCTCCTCCCATCTCCTCTGATCTCATCTTCTCTTCTACTCCTTTCCTTCCTCGTACGCCTTGCTAGGCGACGCATACTGACCAAGCCGCTCGGCTACATTTTATTGCGATAGCAATTATATGGACACTCGCGGCTGGTTTTCGCCGACGGCGTCATTTGACGTATATGTATATGTATATATATAACCGGGCCCGCCCGTCATTCGTGAGCATGAAAAGACGCGAGCGGGGGGGGGGGGGGGTCGCTCGAGCGACCTTCGATTTTACGAGCGGGGACGCGCGCGTTATCTCCCCTTCTCGGCGGCCGACAGCGGGCGGGGGGGGGGGGGGGGGGCGACGTTCGATTTTACGAGCGCGGGCGCGCGCTTTATCTCCCCTTCACATCTCCCCTTCTCGGCGGCCGGGCCGGCGTACCCTTCTACGTGCTGCGCTCTCAACGCGAAGAGAATTCTCTTAAACAAGCGTTTTCTAGAGTTGCGTGAGATCGGATCCAACAAGAGTTAGCTGCCAGCCTCACTTCGTATAACATTACAATTTTTGCTATCGCATTCATTGCTTCACGCTTGCGGTGAAACTGTGACTTTTTTATACGAACACCTAACGGCACAACCTCCGGCTTAGACAGCTTCGCTGTAAAAAAGTCCGTTCACTGCCTTGTGTGTCCACGAGTGATAGGGATGCTATTCAAGTAGGTCCTGCTCACAAAGCGGCCGATCATCCAGTGGTCTCATTACGTTAGAGAGTGCTTGTCTTTCCGAGGCAACTCGTGGCCAGCGACACAACTAATGTTCATTGGATTTATTTATTGCCGCAGACATCGCATGCTACACCGTCGATCGTTTCAAAATTGCACTGTGTGCCTCTCGTGAAAACGAATCCCAACAAAAGCCGACAGAGAAGAATAGCTTTCGCGTCCATGAAGTCCCGATGGTAGTAAGAGTTTGAGTGAAGGCTTTAATTGGTGTATTTTGGTATGCCCTATAATTCGGCTGTTCCACTCCGTCAGGGGTGGACTGACGGAGTGGAACAAACGAGATAAAGTACATACCAGAATGCCTGGTCTTGACGCTGCTTGCATAACTTGTCCCAAAAAAGCGGTATTGGAACCATTTGCGTTTCTTCATGTGATGCGCATCAGCCTTATCTCCGAAATTATTGCATCTATTCCCGCGGTACCTAGGTAACTGAAACTCGACCTCGCGGCCTTTTTTTTTTTTTTTTTGACGTGTTGGAAAAGTACGGCGATGTTTTACATCAACAGTTTGCGATTGCCTTGTCGGAGAACTGCCTGCATGCATTATGACACCGGTTGTCAGTAGGAAAACACAGCCCATGTATTCGGTGTCTCACAATAAATTTTAGTGCTTAGAGCAGAGCTATGAGTAATGCCGTAGACATCGTGATATGCTATGTCCTGAGTCGTAATGTTCTTTCTGCTGGTAAAACCACCGCACCGCCAAAACTGGTCGGCGTAGTCGAACCATCGGCGCAGATGTGTAAATGGTCATTTAAGTTTTTAGGGGCGAAACTCCTTAGGGCCTAGCCTTGTTGGCGTCCGTAACGCTACACAAAACCGAAACCGAAACTGACCTGCCCAACGAAAAACGAAAATATTTGTGTAAAAAACCGACTTTATGTGTACATCATTCAAGTCTATGACAGCACAATAAAATGCTGTTAAGCAAAACAAAATGAAACACTGTTAACCAGAATAAAGTAGAAGGCCACAAAACCATAAAAGCTCCGACATTTAAGCAACCATAAGTCAAAGCATATGACAAATAAATTGGGGGACCCTTAAAGAAGAAGAAGAAGAAAGAAAGAAAGAAAGAAAGAAAGAAAGAAAGAAAGAAAGAAAGAAAGAAAGAAAGAAAGAAAGAAAGGAAGACTTTATTCATTCATAAAGGATGTTACACAGCAAAATGATATACAGAAGGAGGTCCCAAAGCTCTAGGCTGCAAGGGGACCTCCTGTGCTGACTAAAAAAGAAAACAAATCAAGTAAAGCAACTTCGCAAACACAAAAGAATAAGATTTGAAAAAACGATAACACTTGTAGGCAAATAAGCTAGGACATGATATGTAAATACACTGAAATACATGTTGTGAGAACTTAAGCGAACAAGATAAATCAGGTTAATACAAATACAATGCAACAGTGAAGTCCAAACGTTAACATATGCTAACAAAAAAAGTAACCGTAAAAGGAATACTGCTATACTGTGTGATCTCATGTGCTGATTAATAATGGGGAGACAAAAAGATAAAGTGATGTATCACATAACGGCAACAATTTCAGACACATGAAAATGAGTGAATTGTGATATATTATAAAAGAAACAGCATGGGCAGCAAAACAGAACCCTTAGAAAAGTATGAACAACAAGATTATTCACAAGTGAAGTAAATATGAAAACAATTGCTTTTTAAAACTACCTATACTAGGAGACAGTTTTACGTCAGTGGGAATATCGTTCCAGACAGAAATCGCTGTGAAAATAGAAGTGAATCTGCCATAATTCGTTCTAACTTTTGGTAACAGGAAGTTATTATTTGATGCAAATCGAGTTTTATTTTGATTAATGAGTTGTCCCTTGTTAAAAACTATGAATGGTATGTTTGAGTGAAGGGAATTGTATGTAAGGATTGCCATGTTAAAATGAAAAAGTTTATGAATGGTTAGAATACGATACTCCTGTAAAAGAGTAGATGCCCTACACCGCGGTGACTGGAATGTAATAATGCGAATGGCCTGGTTTTGAAGGTATTGTAAAGGAGCCAGATGAGTGCTATATGTATTACACCAAGACGCAATGCAGTAGGTGAAGTGACTGTGAATGAAGGCATAGTACAGAGAAATCAAGGTATTAAGACTGAAGTATGGACGTGCCTTAATAAGAATCCTGATGTCGTATGCAGCTTTTTGCTTGAGGTGTGATACATGGCAAATGAACTTTAAGTTTGAGTCAAGAATCACTCTCAGAAACGACAATGACTGGAAGTTTTGATTGGATAATTATTGACCATTATAGACGGAAATTCAACAATCTTTTTTGAGTGGGGTGGAACAGCATAAAAACTGTTTTACTGGCATTTATTTCCTATGAATTTTGATGACACCAGCGAATTATACTTTCAAGGTCACTATTGAGCTTTGAAGTAAGACTATCAATCGAGGTGCAAGCAGTTAAAATCGTAGTGTCATCCGCATACAGGTAAGGTAGAGAGTGCGATAGGTGAGAAGTTAGGTCATTAATGTAAAGAGTGAAGAGCAATGGGCCTAGTATCGATCCTTGAGGAACTCCCCTATCAACTAATTTAAAGTTAGAAAGATGATTAGAAATAGTAACAGCCTGTTCTCTGTTAGTTAAGTAACTGTGAATAAAGGAAAGCGCAGGTCCTACTACACCGACCGCATTTAATTTAGTAATTAAAATATTATGAAGGATAGAATCAAACGCTTTCGTCAGGTCAATAAACACCGCACCAGCATATTTGTCTGTGTCAATGTAGTGTTTAATCTTATCCGTGAATGAAAGAAGCGCAAGGTTGGTACAGTAGCCTGCACGTAAGCCACACTGCGTAGCACAAAGAATGTTAAATTTTGTTAAGTACTCTGTTAAGCGTTTTTCAAAGCACTTCTCTATAACTTTGCTGAGCACAGACAGTATTGCAATAGGGCGATAGTTAGAAATCAAACCCCTATCACCCTTTTTAAATACAGGAACTATTTTGGCTTTCTTTAAATCAGATGGAAATACGCCATTTTTGAACAAAAGGTTAATTACATGAGAAAAAGGGTCAGCAATGACATCGGCGACATATTTCAAGTGGATTGGTTGAATTTCATCAAAACCCGCGCTTGTTGGCTTTAATTGCTTGATAACATTATGAATTTCTTCTGGAATGGTCGGATATAGGAAAAATGACTGTGGTTGTCTGTCAAGCGTTCCTTCAAAGCTGTCGTAAACAGATGTATTATTAACTGTAAAGTAATTATTAAATTCATTCGCGATGGCTGTAGGATTTCGGTAGGTGCCATTAACACTTGCAATCTCGTTTATTTGCGATTCTTTGGTGTTTCTGTTTAAAAAAGAGTTGATGAGCTTCCATTTTTCAGCGATATTCCCAGCTTGATGAAATTTAATTTCGTAATACCTTTTTTTCGCGTCTCTCAATAACTTGTTTAGTATATTTTTGTAACAAGAATATCACTGCTGCAATTTGAAGTTAAATGGGCAACGTTTCGTCTTTTTGTACATATTGTCTTTCTTGCGCATGCACTTTAATAAACCATCTGTGAGCCATGGGTTATGGGGTGCAGGATACCTTTTGTGACATCTAACAAGAGCGGTTGCTTCGGAAACACATTGCCTTAATGCTGATTAAAATGCCTCAAAAGCTAGCTCTGCATTTGTTTCGGATTTAATTGTCGACCAGTCGAAAGTCGATATGGATTCTATGAATTGAACTTTGTTGAATAAGGCTTTTTGAAAAGAACGCTTAGCTCGTGGTAAGGCCGACGACAAGCGACAAAAGATGGCATAGTGATCAGTGATATCGAGGGGTATTACGCCACACTCATTGTATGATAAGTAGTTAGATAAAATGTGGTCAATGAGCGTGTTTGAGCCACCGGCAATACATCTTGTCGGCAACGTAAGCAGCTGCTCATAACCAAAGCCTGTAAAACAATTTGAATATTCGACCGAATTATGATTGGCGTCCTCTAAAAGATTTATGTTTATATCTCCCATGATGACAACGTTTTTTCTTTCACGTGAAATTCTATCCAATGTTTCATGCAGTGCGGAACAAAACTCGGACACGGATGACGACGGCGAGCGATAGATGCACGCTAAAATAATTTTTTCGGAATGGGATTGTCCAAGATTGTCATCGATTTCAATCCAGACAGATTCTGTGCTATCAGCTAGAATGGCAAGGTCGTTTCGGCGCGTATATCTTACCGATGATGATATGAATATAGCGGATCCGCCATGGCTGTTGGACTGACGGTGGCAGTACTCTGGAGTGTAGTGTGGTAGGCAAAATAAGTTTCTGTCGTCAGATGATAGCCACGTCTCTGACATGCAGACGAAGGAAAAGTGATGCTCAAGGGATGCTAGATAAACACAAATGTCGTCATAATGTTTTCTGAGACTACGCGTGTTGAAGTGAATGGCCGATAAACCTGGGCTCTCGAAAAAACGTCGAAGGAGGTCAGTTGAGTAATATATGTTGAGGCATTTTCAAGGTTACGTGGCCATTCAGTTGATTGCCAGACACCTACTCGGAGGCTGGATGAAACACAGAAAGGTCTGTGTCCTTCGCGATGCGGTAAACCCGACTGTCAATTGATTTTCGAGCTTTGATCTGGCAATTGTCGGTCCATAGAAACTTCCAGCCATGTTCCCTCTTAAGCTTCAGGGCTTTAGCGAACAGCCTTTTTTTTCCAACGTTAGGTGATCGTTCACATAGACAGGGCGACTTTGCGAGCCACCGTAGCCTAGTTCATTAGTGTTCAGCCTAGCCTTCCGTGCCTTAGTGATGAAATCTTGTTTCTTAGCTCGTGAGCGAAAACGCGCGATGATATTCTTGTCTCCCGTTCCAACTTTCCCTGGAACGCGGTGAACGACGTCAATGTCCCTATCCGTGATGGGACAGTCAATTTTTGTCCCTACAGCTTTCGAAATTGCCGTACAGTCTTCACCCTGTGTACATGGAACATTCTTCAATTCAACGTTGTTTAGCCTAGAGTATTGTTCAAGTTCAGCCACCCTGGTTGTCAAAGAATCATTCTGTGATTGTAGAACTTGATTGACAGTGCGTAAATGCTCATTATCTGACTTCACTTCTTCGACAAGCGAATTCAGCATTTCGACACTGGAGACCAAACTACTGATTTCGGCCTTCAATTCGCGAATTTCGGGTTGCGCTGCGGAAACACTTTGGTTCATTCTCGCGACCAGCTTTTCCACCACATCATCCAGTTTGCCTTCGGACCAGGCCTCAAGCGACTGAATTCTTTGAGGTAGTTCAGCTACAGTTGGCATCGTAAGACAAGCCCAGGTCACTTTCAGAGACAAAGAAGTGTAACAACTTAATGCACTGGCAGCAGCAAATGCGGCTATATGTTTATGAGTAGGTTGCGAAAATAAAAAGCCACCAACCTGCAAAGGTAAGCAAGTTCGATTAAGCTTGCGTTTCTCCAGCCGCAAGCGCTGCTGCCAAATGAAGCCGGACAGCCACCAGCACCACTTTTGTAGCCTGTTGGTATCAGCAGTCTTTATCGCCTGGCTATGTTCCACGGATGTCGCTGATGACGCAGGCGCGTGAGCCACAGATAGACCAGTTCATTTGACCAGGTCGAAATGGGTCGCACCCGTCGCACAAGGAGCACCGGCACTTAGCGAAGCTTAGGTGCACCGGTGTCGTGTGGTCAGTTGCGCAACCAGGACAGGAACGTCGCAAAGCCCAGGTGAACCAACGTCGTATGGTCTGCAAAGGTAAGCAATCTTCGTTTTTAAGAGTGGAACGCGATAGTGATTCTATATTTCTTTGTTTCTATATTTCAGCGAGAGGTGCTGGTAGTTGCCCACCTTTTTATGTGTAAAAGTTGATGATTGCTCACAGCGTTCGCGTGGGAAAAATTACGCGGCTGGTGTCTGTGTGTTCGTGACCCTTCAAAAAGGGGGCGAAATTCTTCTCGGCCAAATTTTCGAATCCATGCTTGAAGCTACTCTGGCGTCAGTACAACAACGTAAGTATTTATATTGTTACTTTATACTACTAGCTACATAGCACCAAAATTTTAGTTCATTTGGTGCGCGGAGCCAAAGGGGAAATTTTTTTTGAATTTGGGCATGTGAGGGGGGGTAAAACGCAACAAAAAGGCATCGAATTGCCTTAGAGGGTGTCTTTCAAGTGAACCATTTACTTACACTAATTATATATTATATTTTATTGTTTAGGAGGGCTCGGACGCACAAGAGAATATCATGTAGAGCTTCCTGGGAGGAAAACGACGTGAAAAAGCACTGATTGCTGTTCAGGGCACTCACTCCATTCGCACTGCATCGAGGTTTTTCCGCGTTCCCAAGGATGCTCTCAAGAGGCGAACGCAAAATTGGAAGAATCTCCAAGTCAAGCCGTTCACAAACAAGTCTCGGCATCGAGTTTTCCTCCAATACCAAATTAAAAAAAGAAGAGCGAGAAAATTCAAATCTAGCACAGTTTTAAATTCATCGCCTCACGAAGCCCGGCTGACGAAGCTGAAAGCCACGAAACGCCCGCGCAGTTCTGCACCAAAACGGCAAAAAGGAGGCGAAGAAGATGCGTCAGAACATATCTAGCGTCCAATCGTTGAATAATTCAATGAAGTACAAGCTTTCAACGAAATACAACAATAGCACAAAGAAAGACTGGTGGTGTTTGATCTGCAAGGAGTTTTGGAGCAAAACAGCACCGGATTCTGTCTGGATTCAATGCGTGGAGTGCAAGGAATGGGGTCATGAAGGCTGCGTGAGGGCCCACGGAGTTTAATTTCAAGCGCTTCTACTGCAAAAACTGAAGGTTTAATTTTTTTTCACACTGCCTCGTTTTGCCCCGCAGGTTGGGGCAAAATGAGACATCTGGTGCATTTTTTATTTCTTTTTAAAATAAACTTTTTGACAGTGGCAACATGGTCATATTTATGTAGCGCATACCTTGTACCCAAAGGAAAGTTTCTGCATTGACGTTTAAGGGTTAAGAGTGAAATAAAAATAAATATTCATAATTTTTTAAATTTTTGTCTCATTTTGTCCCCACCTTACCCTACATGTTATATTGCGACGCCTATATAAAGGACGCTTGCGTTTGCGAAGCATCAAAGTTATTTTCATTGCATTTCCAAGCAGAGGAAGTTATTTTCACAGTATTTCCAAGCAGAAGCATGGCTGTGTGGTAGAACACCTGCTTGCCACGCAGACGACGCAGACGACCCGACGTCACACCGATGCCGACGCCCTATCACGCTCGCCTTTGTCAACCGAAAGCGCTGCCTGCCTATCTGCCGTGGACGAAATGATTTTGTTCCCAGCAGGCTGCGACATGGCGTCTGAGCAACGTAAGGATGACTGCATCAGCGGTCTTCTGATATTCCTTTCCGAGCCGTCGACTTCTCCTCCAGCTTCTCGAACATTGCGCCGTCAAGCTTCTCACTTTCAGATCCGCGATGGTCTCCTTTATCACCTTAACTACATATCTGACGGCAGAAAGTGGTTACTGGTCATACCTCGCCATCTTCGTGCTGAAATATGTTCAGCTTTCCACGCTGACCCACAGTGCGCACATGCGGGCGTCTTCAAAACATACGCCCGGCTTTCCTCCCGGTTTTATTGGCGAGGCATGTACACCTTTGTGCGCAAGTACATCCAGTCATGCCCGTAGTGCCAACGACGCAAAGCTCTTCCTCAGCACGTCACTGGTCCGATCCAGCCAATCCCGTGTCCATCCAGGCCTTTCGACCGCGTTGGAATCGATCTGTATGGGCCCCTTCCATTCACGGCTTCGGGAAACCGTCGGGTAGTCGTCGCTGTCGACTACTTTACGCGATACGCGGAAACAGCCGCTCTGCCTGCTGCCACAGCGCGCGACATATCATATTTCCTCCTGCAGAACTTCGTTCTCCGTCACGGCGCACCGCGTGAACTTCTCAGCGATAGAGGACGTGTGTTTCTTTCCGAAGTCATCAACGCACTCCTTGCCGAATGCCGTATCGTTCATCGGACTACTACCTCCTACCATTCCCAAACGAATGGCTTAATGGAAAGATTCAACCGCACCCTTGGTGACATGATATCTAAGTATGTGGCCTCAGATCACTCTGATTGGGACCTAATTTTGCCCTTCGTGACGTACGCATACAACACTGCTCCACAGGCGACTACAGGCTTTTCGCCATTTTTCCTCTTATATGGCCGAGAACCTTCCACCACATTCGATACCATTCTGCCTTACCACCCCGATCCATCCGCGTCTACGGCTATCTGTGAAGCTGCCCGCCGCGCCGAGGAATGCCATGAGCTCGCCGAGTCGTTCACAACAGTCGACCAATGGAAACAAAAATCTCGGCGTGACGATGACCACCCATACCCCAGCTTTGTTCCGGACTCTCTTGTGTGGCTGTGGGTTCCAGCTGTCCCTACTGGCCTCTCCTCCAAGCTTGTTCCAAAATATCAGGGACCCTATCATGTTGTTGCGCAAACGTCACCTGTCAACTATATCGTCGAACCAGTTACGCCGTCAACAGACCAACGCTTTCGGGGTCGTGAAACTGTCTACGTACAGCGTCTGAAGCCATATTATTCTAAAGCGAGCCGTCAGGGATACAGACCCGTCCCCCCAAACGCATCGTTTGGACTCCGAGCCACCAGGGCCTTAGAGGTAACGAGGCTGCGGATACGGCCGCCCGCGCGCCTAACCACCGGGCACCTCACCCAGGCTTTTCCGGCTCAGAGACTAGGCAGCCGCTTCTGCGATTCAGAGAAATTCTGGTGCACTATTGCGAACTCCATCGGCTTTTCCCGGTCCCTGCTAAGGGCCTGAGTAAGGCCGATGAACGAATCCTAAGGCGCCTGCAGACCAACACCTTATTGTGTCCTGCCATAATAAAGCATTTTGATCCAAAAGTTGATGGGCGGTGCCCTCACTGTGGGGAAGTTGCCGATAACTTTCACATGGTGTGGGCATGTCAGATGAATCCTTCCCTTCCCCCTAACCCTTCCCCTACTAGAGAGGCATGGGAGGCAGCCCTACTCAATTTCTCAGGACTGGAAGCTCAAAGAGCTCTCGTCCAACGGGCGCGGGTAGCGGCCTTGTCCAGCGGGGTCCCGGAATAAGGACTCCCCCCTATGTAAAGGGTCCTTTTGGGCCTGCAAACTCTCGTTGAATAAATGTTTTTCACACACAAGCCATATTACGATCCGCTCGTATTATGTTCTCCATCAGTCGCCAGGATGGCTCCTTTTCCAACGGGGGATGAATTGTAGTGAAGAGGAATGCCCGCCGCTGCAGCCACATCGACAGCCTTGCGCGAGGCACGAGCTGGAGCTGCCTGTTTTTAGGGGCGAAGCTCCTTAAGCCGTGGGTCGTGCGTCCTCAATGTATGTAGTTGTAGGTAGCCACCTCTCGTTTAGTTCTTGGAATGTCCGCTAGATGGCGGTACTTGTATATGATGAATATATTTAGGGGCGAAGCTCTTTATGGTATCACCTCGGCGGTCCTCAGTTGTCCATGCATTCTGAGTAACCAGTAGGCACTTGATTTCGACCTCCAAGGTAGTGCCGGTGTGAGATGTCTCCTGTGCGTGATTAAATAATAAAAAAATTCACAACGTACATGTAAAATTAAAGTGAGCTGCGAGTCGCCGTGACTCTCATCGACCCTTTAGTATAAATGCGCCCGATCTCACGTCGTTGATGATGTACTGCGCAGAATTCGCGGAAGATTACCGGTTTACCGACGCACCTCCGAATATTCGCCCACTCATCATCATTCACTCCGTGGATATGGTGTCGTCATCTCCAGCTCTCGTCTCGTTTCCGAGAGGGCGCTGTCCTATAGACATGCGTACAATATGGCGGTTCGGTGAAGGTAAGCTAGATGGCGTTGGCGGTGCAGCTGCTCTCCGATTGCGCGGACCGCCGTACCAGTGCGCTTGCCGGATCGTGCTGCTTGGCGGAATATGGGCGACGACCGGTCGTTGAAGTTTGAATAAAATTTCACACACACTATCGCTTTGATTACTGCGGGGCGAAACCACTGAAGATTTCACGGTGTAACCATGATTGCTTCAGTCACCATAACTCTCATCGACCCTTTAGTATAAACGCGCCCGATCTCACGTCGGTGATGATGTACCGGGCAGAATTCACGGAAGATTCACGGTTTACCGATGAACTTCCGCAGCTTCGCCCACTCATCATCATTCACTCCGTGGATATGCTGTGTTTTTTTAACTTCATAAATAGAACATAAATGGTACATCAATAGAACTGAAAAAGATTATGTACAAACTCAGTACAAGCTCACGAGTTATTTCAACATTGCGGAATAAAAGTGCGTTGGCTGCTGTTCGTATGACTTTGAGTGATGTTATGAAAAATTCGTCAACAGGGAGTGCAGCCGGTGCCGATGTTTCGACTAGTGCTCTTGCCTTCTACAAGGCTGCAACTGCTTCCCTTAGCGCGCAGCGTATCTCTTGTTATACGCAATTTGTTATACGCAATAGTATTATCCGCCGCCACAAAAGCATTTCTTATTGAGTTCGTCACCGATAAGCCCATTTGATATTTTTTTTAAACAACTTGCTTTGGATATTTATCTACTGATCAAACGTTTTGTCGCATGCTTCCCATCGAAGCCTTGCCAAGGTAATCCAACATTATCAACAAGAAAATTCGGCAAATTCCACGTACATTGGAAATCGATGTCATGCGAAGCATGCGAAGGGAAGCTGACTGTGGTGTAGTTTTTTTGTTGAGCGATACGTTACGAAATGACGCTAAACATATGCACAAATGTTATACGCACATACATGTATGTTGAACAGTCGGATATGTTTTATATAACCAGTAGTTTACAGTTGCGTAACAATGTCAAGAGCAACATGGGTATTACTAACGCCAGAAGCGGTAAGCTGAAATGTAGCGCTTGTGCTTGCGAGGATGGTGGCCCTAGATAGTGCTACGTAGTCCAACTTCCACGCATGGCGCTTAACTACAATTGACGCTAACCCGACGTGACGCCTGTATTATCGGAGCACATATGTAATGTTTATAAAATTAGATGGCCAGAATTACAACCACAATTGATGTCTCACCAACATGACGCCTGCATAGGGTCTTTCTCCAAAGCAGTTCCGAGACCTGGCGTGGGTGTGTGGTAGAATGCTTGATTGCCACGAAAAATGCTTCGGTTCGATTCCTGCTTTGACCCTGATTATTATTCTTTGCATTCGTCGCTCTTAACGCGACCCGAACGAAGCTACAGGGGAAGTCGACGTCAGAGAGGACTTCAGGATCGATAGCAGCCTCTACCCCTCTCCAAGACAGCAGCGATATCGTGGACTCGACGCCGTGTATTCAGCAAAGCCGCCGGCTAACCTTCGAACGAAGATGGTAAGTGATGACAATTATGTACAGGTGAAGAAGATGAAGGACAAACTAAGGTTGCACGGCGGGCTTGTTGGTTAAAGTCGACGTCCCGTTAAGGGTTATCATATCGGAAAAGGACACCTGGCAAAAGTGCATGGCATCGTTTTTAATGGATAAGCTTAACATTCTTGATATTAACGACCCATTCCTTGTTTCAAACTCTGAAGAGATATTAGGATTTGTCGGTCAGCACGCCGTAAAAGGAATGAAAGCTTTCTCGGCAGATATAAAGGACCTTTATTATTCACTGCCCCACACCCAAGTAATGACTTGTATTCACGAATCCATTGAAGAATTTGGAATTGTCAAATTTCAGAACGAAGTAGGTGTTTCTGTAGAAAGCTTCAAAGAGCTTCTTAGTTTTTATTTGTCGTCGACTTTCATCACTTGGAAGGGATCAGCATATCTGCAGAATGATGGTGTGTGTATTGGGTCCTGTCTCGCTCAGGTTTTAAGTAATTTGTACTTAGCTAAGTTAGACAGAGACCTCAACGAAGCACTACAAGGGTCGCATGTTGTTAAAGTTTTCCGTTTTGTAGATGATTTTCTAATATTTGTTGACAGCTCAACCGAACAGTTCGAGCACGCGTGTTCCAGTATCCGAATCACTGTTCAAAAGTGTCTAGAACCCCTCGAAGTGTCTTTTGAAATGCCCTGTGATGATGTCATTCGATTTTTAGATGTCCAATTTGTGTTCACTGACGATCAGACATGCTGGTATTATCACCCTCGTGCTAACAAACCATTACTGCCATATAACTCGGCGCACTCCAAACTCGTCAAGCGAGGCATAGTCAAGATGTGCCTTACTAACACTTTGAAGAAGTCCTGCCAGCATTGTTTGCCTTTAAGCATGCGAGAGCAAACAAAACGTTTAGCTGACTCGGGGTACCCCCAACACGTCCTGACCTCTGTCGCAGAAAACCTACTGAGGCAACTCCGCTCCGACGGAGCAAGAAAAACGCGCCCTACGCCGGCAAGAAAAAGTGTAGCCGTGATCCCGTATATTCATGGTATTTCACATAACCTGAAGAAAATAGCACAGCGTTGCAACGTGCAAGTAGTTTTTTCGGCACCTAACAAGCTAAACAGTCTTTGCCAAAAGACAAAACCGGAGCGCCCAGAGAAAGGTGTGTGTGAAAAGAACCACCGTAACATGTTTGTAGCGTGCAACACAGGAGTCATCTACCGGATCCCATTAACGTGTGGTGCATGCTATGTAGGACAAACCGGTAGATGCATTAATGAGAGACTCAACGAACACAAGAATAAAGTTGCCAAGGCGCAGCCAGAGGGTTTCCTCGCAATTCACTGTAAGGAGTGCGCATGCCAACCCCTCTTTCATCACACCAGCATCATTGGAAGGAACACGAACGAAATGACAAGGCTCATTATAGAAGCGCGATTCATCGCCAAGTTTGGTGGCATGTGTATCAGCAAGCCATCTGTATCATTATCGGCGAAAGAAATAGAATATTTGAGTGTCACATGATTGGCATGTAGATACACGATTTCTGGTTTGAGCACGTGGATTGTTCCGCGGCGTGTTAGGGTATATGTATTGTTGATTCTCGGATTAAAACCGCATTGTTGAAAGTTAGCGCTGTGTATGTGTCATGCGTCTTCTTCTCTGTCCCGTCCTGGATGCGCTATACCTCAAATACGAAGGACAAACGCCGTGAATATTATGATCACAATATATATATATATATATATATATATATATATATATATATATATATATATATATATATATATATATATATATTGTGAGCACTATTCATACTCTTCATCTTCTCATCTGTAAATACACATCATCGCCACTTGAGTCTGAGCAGGGGGGCTCTGGCTCGAGTGAGAATAAAGAAGAGTGTTGAGGCCTGAACGTTGTCTCACAAGTGGTGGATTGTGCTGTCCGGTCCCTCAGTCCTCTGGCTCTACCGGTGCCTCTACGCCTTCCACTACAATACACCCCTGGAGCTCCGCTCAGGTCGCCGTTTGCCACAACAGACCTTGGCAATGTCGCAAGACGAGGGCTTTCCCACTGGAGCGTCGACGACGCCTGCCCCGACGGGGAGTTCCTTCCTGTGTGTTCACCACGCCACAGAAGGATCCACCGGTGTTCGCTGGCCTTCGTGGGGACGACGTCGAAGACTGGTTGGAGGAGTGCGACCGCGTCAGTGCCCTCAACCACTGGGATGACTCTGCGAAGCTCACTCGCGTCGCCTTCTACCTGACAGGTGTAGCGAAAACTTGGTTTTTCAATCACCAGCTAGACTTCCTGGATTGGACCTCATTCAAACACCAGCTACGGCAAATTTTCGCAAACCCTTCCATCCGTTCGGACATCGCGAAGAAGAAGTTAGCGGGGCGTGTCCAGCAAAATGGCGAGTCATACACTTCTTACATTGAAGATGTCCTCGCCCTTTGTCGCCGAGTGAACAGTTCAATGACGGAGACTGACAGGGTGCACCACCTACTCAAAGGCATTGGTGCTGCGGCATTCAACGCACTCGTGGTGCAGAACCCCACTACCGTCTCACAAGTTGTCGCCACGTGTCAGCGCCTTGATGAGCTCCATCTGCTCCGTTTGCAGCCTGACACATGTCATTTGAGTGCACCCTCTGACAGCGAGCTACGCGCATTGATTCGGGCCATCATACGAGAGGAACTCCAGGCACAAGCTGCGTCTGGCCCTCTTGAGCTCCGCACGTCATCTCCTGGCAGCAGCCTCCGCAACATCGTCAGGGAAGAACTTGTTGCCTTGAGGTGTTCGGAAGTTCCCAGGCATGACCCTGTGCCGACACCAACTTACGCACAGGTTGCGGCGCTAGCACCTCCTGATCACACACCATCCCAACCGTCCCCAATGCACGGCTCAGTGAATGTTCTCTCCCCACGACCGTCGCTTCCGCCTCCCAACACCTGGCGGCCACCCCGACCTGTATGCTATTATTGTGGAATCCGTGGCCATATCTCCCGGTTTTGCCGACGCCGTCAACAGGACGAAAGACGGGGTTACGAGTACTATGAGAGAAACGAGCTTCCTGGTCCGATACCACAAAACAGTCGCCGCTACCAACGTTACGAACGCCGTTCGCCATCTCCTCAGAGCCTCGAAGGAGCCGGTCCTCCCCGTTTCTCGCGTCGCCGCTCTCCGTCCCCGATGCTCCGCTCCTCTTCGCCCCTTCGACCACCTACTTCGTCCCCGGGCCACCGCCCGGAAAACTAAGTAGTGCAGCTTTGAGAGGGAAAGCTGCATCTGTCGGGCTAAGTCAAACTCCTCCGCAGCGGCCCTCAAATGTACTGTTAGTATCTATTGAAGGTGTCTGGACTGAAGCATTGGTAGATACGGGTGCAGCGCTTTCCGTCATCAGTACTGAACTGTGTTCTCGTTTGCGCAAAGTGAGAACGCCGTATACTGGACCTCCTCTTCGGTGTGCCAATGCAGTTCTTGTTCGGCCCGTCGGTGTGTGCACAGCGAGAGTTTTTATCGATGGCATACTTCATCACATTCCGTTTCTCGTCCTGTCGTCGTGTACCCACGCACTTATTTTAGGATGGGACTTTCTTTCTTCAGCATCGGCCGTGATATCTTGCCATCAGCGAGTCGTTCATATGACTAACACGGAATTTTCATCTGATGACGATGCTCGCCACCTGCATTTCGTCACTGCCACTGATTGTGCTATTCCACCTGGCAACGAGAATTTACTGACGTTGACGTCCGATACCATCATTAATGGTGATGTGTTTCTCGCTCCATGCGATCGCTGGATATCTGGTGGAATCGTTATTGCGCCTAGCTTGGTCAGGTTTCACGACAGCAGAGCGTTGGTCACTGCACGTAATCCAACATCTTCGCCACTTGTTCTGCCCCAAGGTACCCGGTTGGCCTGCTTTGCTGACACCGAACCTCTTGCCCTTATGCCCCTTCATACCGATGCACCACTGTCGCCTACTGCTAACGACGACCATGCGACGACCACAGCTTTGACTGCCACGATCAATCCGGATCTCTCTGCGGCGCAAAAGAAAGATCTCTTGGCACTACTTCGAAAGCACAGTGCTTCTTTTGACGTCCACTCCAAGCTTCTCGGGCGCACGTCCGTCGCAGTGCACCGCATCGAAACCGAGGGCAATTCCATCGTACGCCGCCGACCATACCGTGTGTCTTCCGCGGAACGCAAAATCATCGAGGACAACGTCACTGACATGCTGAAACGCGACATCATTCGGCCATCGTCAAGTTCTTGGTCGTCGCCTGTGGTGCTGGTCCAGAAGAAGGACGGCTCGGTACGATTTTGCGTCGATTATCGAGCACTAGATAAGATAACGCGCAAAGATGTATATCCGATGCCACGAATTGACGACGCCCTTGACTCCCTCCAGGGCGCTGAATATTTCTCCAGCCTCGATCTCCGCTCAGGGTATTGGCAAATACCTATGCACGAAGGGGACAAGGACAAGACGGCCTTTGCAACACCCGATGGCCTCTATGAGTTCAATGTCATGCCCTTCGGTTTATGCAACGCTCCGGCAACGTTTGAGCGTATGATAGACACCGTTCTTCGTGGCCTTAAGTGGAAAACCTGTTTATGTTATCTGGATGACATCGTCATTTTTTCTTCCACCTTCCGTCAACATCTTGAGCGGCTAGACGAAGTTCTGACGTGCATTTCTAACGCTGGGCTACAACTCAATACAAAAAAAATGTCATTTCGCCCGAAAGAATATCATAGTGTTGGGCCACCTAGTCAGTAAAGAGGGCGTTCGACCAGATCCTGAGAAGGTCACTGCTGTGACACGCTTCCCTCGTCCCGAAAATCAGAAGCAATTACGAAGTTTCCTGGGCCTTGCGTCTTATTTTCGCCGCTTCATTCGCGACTTCGCCTCCATCGCGTCGCCACTACACAAGCTGCTGACATCGGGAACAGCCTTCGCTTGGACGAACGATTGCGACATCGCTTTTGACACCCTCAAGGCGGCGCTGACATCTGACCCCGTGCTCTGTCACTTCGACGAACATGCCCCTACCTGTCTGCACACCGACGCTAGCGGCCATGGCATCGGTGCCGTCCTCGTACAGCGTGATACAACTGGTCGAGAAAGAGTCGTCGCCTACGCCAGCCGCGCACTCACGAATCCTGAACGAAACTACTCGATTACAGAACAAGAATGCCTGGCTGTAATTTGGGCCGTACAGAAATTCCGCCCATATCTTTACGGACGCCATTTTACCGTAATAACAGACCACCACGCGTTGTGCTGGCTGTCGTCACTGAAGAATTTGTCCGGACGCCTTGGCCGCTGGGTGCTCCGATTCCAAGAATACACATTTGAAGTTGTTTACAAATCTGGAAAGAAACACCAAGATGCCGACGCCCTCTCCCGTTGCCCTCTCCCACTACCATCTACTACGAGCAAGCCTATTCAATGCTCGTCCCATGACGACGAGGATACGTGTCCACTAACGTTATCGGAAATGGCGGTTGCTGGCCCGGTGTCATCCACTCGCTACACTCAGCTGGCCTCCTGTCAAAAGCAAGACCCATACTGCTGCCGCATGGTTCAACGCCTCTGCGGAAAATCTACACCACCTAATTCCAGGTTGCGCCGACAACTCAGGCAATTCAAGATTGAAAACAACGTGCTGCATCGATACATTTACAGCGATGATGGACACCGGTGGGTCCCCGTTCTTCCACGTTCGCTTCGTGAACAGGTCCTTGAGGCCTTTCACGACGACCCGTCTGCCGGCCACTTGGGATTTCAAAAAACGTACAGCCGCATTAGGAGTCGCTTCTTCTGGCCTGGTCTCTCCACCTCTGTTGCAAAGTACGTCTCTTCTTGCGCACGATGCCAACGGCGCAAGCGACCGACTTCACCTCCTGCTGGCCTATTACAGCCAATACCATGTCCCGAGAAACCTTTTGCCGTTGTTGGAATCGACCTTGTCGGACCTCTTCCCGTAACATCTGCAGGATATCGATGGATCGTGACAGCGGTTGACCACCTCACGCGTTACGCAGAGACCGCTCCTCTACGCTCCAGGTCAGCCTCTGACGTGGCAACCTTCTTTCTCGAAGCCATTGTCTTGCGTCACGGTGCGCCCCGCGTCCTCTTAAGCGACCGCGGCAAGGCTTTCCTATCCACAGTAATTGAAGAAATGCTTAAAAAATTGCGGCACAGTTCACAAGACCACATCGGCATACCATCCTCAGACCAACGGCATCACAGAGCGATTCCATCGCACACTAATTGAAATGATATCCATGTATGTTGGGCCAGCTCACGACAACTGGGACAAAATTTTACCATTTGTGACGTTCGCTCATAACACCGCCGTCCAGCGCACTACTGGGTACTCGCCCTTCTACCTTGTCTACGGCCGTTCGGCGACGTTCACGATCGACGCTTCGTTCTTGCGCACTCCGACCGACAATTCTACGACTACACCCGAAGAGTCAGCCTCGAGACTTGAAAAATGTCGGCAACTTGCTCGGCTTAATACCGAAGCCAGTCAACACGATCGCAAGCAGCGGTACGACATTTCTCATCGTGACGTCTCCTTCCGTCCTGGCGACGAAGTGCTCCTTTGGACGCCTACTCGTGTTCCCGGATTGTGTGAAAAGTTCCAGTCGCGATTCCTTGGACCCTACGTAATTAACGAACAAACATCTCCTGTTAATTATCGTATCACTCCAGTTGACGTTTCTCCCGACCGTCGCTACCGTGGTTCGGAGGTAGTCCACGTGTCGCGTCTAAAGCCCTTCGTTCGACGTCTCAGCCCAGTCTAAGTCGTGGCCAGGCTGGCCGCTTCGTCGCGCGGGGAAATTAGTGTGAGCACTATTCATACTCTTCATCTTCTCATCTGTAAATACACATCATCGCCACTTGAGTCTGAGCAGGGGGGCTCTGGCTCGAGTGAGAATAAAGAAGAGTGTTGAGGCCTGAACGTTGTCTCACAATATATATATTGTGGTGAAGAAGATGAATGCTACTCGAAAAGGCAGCGGGTACTAGTCAGGCTGAGAAGAGGATGATGTTTCGTTGTCTCGGCGCTTAGGCTGGTTCCGCCATTACGACGCAACTTGTCGCGACTGCTGTTCTCTGTTATAAACAAGTGCTGCTACTAAACGCCTTGTTTTAATTGGTGGAGGTGCTGGGTAATCCATAATCCTGGAACTTCGGAACCGTACGTTGCCTCCAGTTCCTACGATGTCCACGGAAGAAGGTCAGCAGGCGGCCGCCTCGGCTCCAACTGCTCCGGCTCCTGTCTGTTCCGGCCCCATTCGGCAACGCGACCCGCCTACCTTCAGCAGGACTGACGACAAGGACGTGGAAGATTGGCTCGACGAATACGACCGGGTGAGCAAGCACAATAAATGGGACGACGCGCACAAGCTTACCGTCGTCCAATTTTATTTAACCGACGTCGCCAGTCTGTGGTACCGTAATCACGAGAGGGACCTTCCCACCTGGTCAGCCTTCAGAACGGCGTTCGCGGATTTGTTCGGCCGTCCAGCGCTTCGCAAGCTACGTGCTGAACAACGCTTGCGCGCTCGAGCCCAGCAGAGTGGCGAAAATTACACCAGCTACATCGAAGATGTGGTTGACCTTTGCCGGCGCGTCAACCCGGCCATGACGGAAGCCGAGAGGATCAAGCACATCTTGAAAGGTGTGACTGACGACGCATTTCAAATGCTCGTCGCCAAGAACCCGCAAACGGTAGCGGACGTAATTCAACTTTGTCAAAGCTACGACGAGCTCTGGAAACAGCGTGAATCTACTCGCCGCGCCAATGCATCATGTGCCACGATTTCCGCTTTAACGTCGGCTGGCATATCGGATGACCATTCTGCCTTGCTCCGCGAGATCAACCAGTTTGTACGCGAAGAGGTCGCGCGCCAGCTGTCCCTTGTGCCATATGCCTTTGAAGGTGCACCCTCTACCTTGCCGCCATCGATACAGCGAGTCGTCCAGGAGCAAGTGTCCGAGGTGCTACCCGCAGCCCATGTACCACCTGTGACTGCTCCTCTGACCTATGCCGAAGCACTTACCGCATCACAACGTTTCCCTGTCGCGAACAACTACGTCCCCGCGCGCCCCTATGCCGCACCACCTGAACCCGTGCACCAGGCTGCCCGTCTGTTCTCCCGACCAACACCACGCTTTCAGAACCCATGGCGCACTCCAGACAACCGCCCCATATGCTTTGCCTGTGGTTTTGCTGGTCATGCAGCACGTTTTTGCCGACGGCGTGAGTTTCCCCTGCGTGACGACGTGCGGTCAAACACTTATGACATCCCGCCGAGACCTCAGACTGCATCTGGCCCGCCTGCCGCCATGGACACATTTCCAACTCACCGGAACTTCAACAGACGCCGGTCACCTTCACCCCAGAGCCGTTCTCTTTCCCCTATGCAACAACGCCCTTGCCCTGTCCCTGAGGAAAACTAGAAGCCGCAGTTCCGGAGGCAAGAACTGCGCAGCTTTCGAACTCTACAAGCCCTCGTTTCTCGCCGTCTAATTCGTCGATGTCTCCGTTGAAGGTGTACCTGTTTTAGCCCTGGTCGACACTGGCGCCGTAGTGTCTGTAATGAATGAACAACTTTGCCGTAGACTCAGAAAAGTAACGACGCCTCTTCACGACTTCGTTTTGAGCACTGCGAGTCGGCAGCAACTTCGACCATTCGCTGCGTGCACGGCACGCGTTGTTATTGCAGATGTAATTTATGCCGCCGAGTTTGTAGTGCTGCCAAAGTGTTCCCATGACATTATACTTGGCTGGGACTTCCTCTGCACTCATCATGCTGTGATTGATTGCGCCCGTGCCGAAGTCGAGTTCTCGCCGTTATGTTGCTCTGCTGCCGTCGACTCGCCACCTTCACCTGCAAAAGTTTTTGTTGCCGCCGACACATCGATACCCCCTTTCTCATCTGCGCTTGTGCCACTTTCCTGTGATGTCTCTAGTGGCTCAACTGTTCTTTTTACGCCGTCTGCAACCGCTGTCCACCGCAAGTGCTTCCTGATTCCTTTCGCCGTTCTCACCATTCACGATGGATCAAGTGCAATTTATGTTGCTAACCCGTTTTCCTCGCCTTCTGAATTACTGCGCGGAGAGTGCCTAGGCCTTGCCGATGACGTTGATCCCTTCTATGCCCATGACGTTCGTGATCACTCGGCTCCGCTTCATGTTGACGCCGTTGATTGCTGCGCGTTACCCTCTGAGCCATCATTCAGCGAAGCACTTTCCCGATGCATCGACCACGACCTTACGGCCCAGCAGCGTGCCGACATCATCGCCCTCCTCGAGCGCTTCCGCACAAGCTTCGACCATCAGCAACCGACTTTGGGCCGTGCTTCAACTGTATCCCACCAAATCGACACTGGTATTCACGCACCTCTACGTCAGCGTCCATATCGTGTGTCGGCGTCTGAGCGTCGTATCATCGCCGAACAAGTTGACGACATGCTGAAGCGCGGCGTAATTGAGCCCTCTAACAGCCCATGGGCCTCCCCGGTTGTACGAGTAAAGAAAAAAAATGGCTCAATAAGATTTTGCGTCGACTACCGCCGGTTGAACAAGATCACCCGCAAAGATGTTTACCCGCTACCTCGCATAAACGACGCCCTCGACTGCTTACAAGGAGCCGAGTTCTTCTCGTCGTTAGACCTGCGCTCCGGTTAGTGGCAGGTTCCGATGGCTGAGGCTGACCGCCCCAAAACGGCTTTCGTTACCCCAGATGGTTTATACGAATTTAACGTCATGCCATTCGGACAGTGCAATGCGCCTGCCACTTTCGAGCGCATGATCGACAACATCCTCCGTGACCTCAAATGGCAGACATGCCTGTGCTACTTAGACGATATTGTAATATTTTCAAGCGATTTTTCAACACATCTTCAGCGCCTCGAAACAGTGCTCGCTTGCCTCAGCTCTGCCGGTCTACAGCTCAACTTAAAGAAGTGCTGCTTTGGCGCTCGACAACTTCTAATCTTGGGCCATGTCGTCTCTAGAGATGGCGTTCTTCCGGATCCGACGAAACTGCGTACCGTTGCCGAGTTCCCTAAGCCGAAGACGTTGAAAGAACTTCGCAGCTTCCTCGGCCTATGCTCATATTTTCGACGTTTTATTCGGAACTTTGCTTCCATCATATCGCCCATGACTGAACTTCTCCGCTGCAACCGCGACCTTTCTGGATGGTCACCGGCATGTGATGATGCATTCGCCACACTCCGTCGCCTACTTACATCACCTCCAATCCTGCGACATTTTGATCCACTTGCGCCGACAGAAATCCACACGGATGCTAGTGGTGTCGGTCTCGGTGCTGTGCTCGCCCAGCGCAAACCAGGATTTGATGAGTATGTCGTCTCCTACGCCAGTCGCGCGCTCACCAAAGCGGAAGCCAACTATTCAGTTACAGAAAAAGAGTGTTTAGCCATTGTATGGGCCATAGGCAAGTTTCGACCCTATCTTTACGGACGCCCATTTAGTGTGGTTACAGACCACCATGCCTTATGTTGGCTTTCTTCGTTAAAAGATCCTTCCGGCCGGCTCGCCCGTTGGGCACTCAGGCACCAGGAGTACGACATTCACGTTATTTACCGATCTGGACGCAGACATTCCGACGCCGATGCTCTATCCCGATCGTCCCTACCATATAGTGACGAGTCGCCCTCTTCGCCTGCACACGACGTGTGCGCACTTTGTCTCAGCGACATGCGTTTGGAGCAACGGAAAGATCCCTGGGTTGCTTCACTCCTGAACTTGTTGCGTCGGCCTTCATCGCAACACATCCCTAGAGGTATGCGCCGTCAAGTACAGCACTTCGTTATCCGGGATGGTTTGCTATACCGAAGAAATTATCTCTCCGAAGGACGCCGATTGCTGCTGGTTATTCCCAGGCATCTCCGCTCGGACATATGCGCCTCATTTCACGCCGACCCACATTGCACGCATGTTGGAGTGTTAAAAACTTACACCCGCCTGTCCCACTGCTACTACTGGCGTGGAATGTATCGCTTCGTTCGCCGCTACGTCCGTTCCTGTATCGCTTGCCAGCGCCGGAAGAATCCAACTCCTCGTTCTCCAGCTCCACTCCAGCCCTTACCTTGCCCTGCCAGACCCTTCGACCGCGTTGGTATTGATCTCTACGGACCTCTTCCACTCACACCTTCTGGAAATCGTTGGATAATCGTCGCCATCGATCACCTTACGCGCTATGTAGAAACTTCACCATTGCCATCGGCAAGTGACGTCGGTTCTTTCATATTACATCGCATCATTCTACGTCATGGTGCTCCGCGTGAGCTGCTCAGCGACCGAGGGCACGTGTTTTTGTCGGACGCAGTTGAATCGCTTCTCAAGGAATGCCAAGTACCACCACCGCGTACCACCCTCAAACAAACGGCATTACAGAACGATTCAATCAACAGAACACTAGGGGATATGCTGTCAATGCACGTTGCTTCCGACCACTCCAACTGGGACCGCGTTCTCACTTTTGTGACGTACGCGCATAACACTGCTGTACAGACAACGACTGGATTCTCTCCATACTTCCTCCTTTATGGACGCGAGCCCTCTTGCATGCTCGACACCATCCTTCCTTACAGCCCTGATGTTGCCTAGTCAACGACGGTGTCACAAGCCGCTAAACACGCGGAAGAGTGTCGCCAGATTGCCCGCTCCCTCACTACTGCTGATCAGCAACGCCAAAAACACCATCGCGATAGCTTGACGCCTCCCGCATCTTATGCACCTGATGACCTTGTCTGGCTTTGGATCCCTGCAACCAGCCCTGGTCTCTCAACGAAACTTCTATCCAAGTATCACGGCCCTTACCGTCTGGTGAAACAAACACCACCTGTGAATTACATCGTGGAGCCGCTCACACAATCCTCTGATCAACGACGCCGTGGACGTGAGACTGTTCACATAGACCGCATGAAACCGTATTACGGACCCCTCTGTCGTCTCCTGCCCCTAAGTCGCCAGGATGGCTCTTTTCCGGAGGGGAAGAAAATGTAGTGAAGAAGATGAATGCTACTCGAAAAGGCAGCGGGTACTAGTCAGGCTGAGAAGAGGATGATGTTTCGTTGTCTCGGCGCTTAGGCAGGTTCCGCCATTACGACGCAACTTGTCGCGACTGCTGTTCTCTGTTATAAACAAGTGCTGCTACTAAACGCCTTGTTTTAATATATATATATATATATATATATATATATATATATATATATATATATATATATATATATATATATATATATATATATATATATATATATATATATATATATATGAGGGGTCGCTGGTTCGCATGCCCGGTCGGATGCTTCAGAATATGTTTCATTGCACCTTATATATATATATATATATATATATATATATATATATATATATATATATATATATATATATATATATATATATATATATATATATATATAAGGTGCAATGAAACATATTCTGAAAACTCCGCAGCGCTCTACATTAGACAACTCAACCACGCGGCACGCATGCGCCGGCGCAATAACGGCGAGCTATATATATATATAAGATTTACCGCTAGCGCTAAGCAGATCTCGGACAAACTTGAGCGTGTTTTTTATCACGCAACGCTCCTACATTTCCTTTCAATTTGAAAACTGCCCTTGGGGACGCGCAAAAAGAGTGGCCCCTTTCTGTACCCACTAGCGATGTGAAAAAAAAAAAAGAGAACACCGGGCACACCTTCCGTTAGACGCCACCGCGTGGCAGGAGACGCAGAGGGGTCACTACACGCGGCGCAGTTTTAAAAAAAGAAATATCGAAGAGCGTTGGGTTCTTCATTGTCGACACTTGCAGCGCGTTGCTCAAACACAAAGGTGCAACAACTATGGCAGTTCTTAATTCACGCTTGTCCTGTGTATACATGTGTGTTATTTTCGAGCGTCGTCCTTTGTACTTCAGCGGGAAGATGCAAGTATAGAGCTGCTTGTCGATCTTCATGTGACATTCCAATTTCTTGCTATCGCATTCATTACTTCGCTCTTGCGGTGAAACTGTGACTTTATTTTCTTTCTGCAAACCCCTTCACCAGCGTCAAGTACAAGGCAAGAGTCATAATACCAAAGCCGGCATATCCACCCTTGCTGGAATAATGATCCTCTCTAATTCTCCAGACAAAAACAAGCGCGTAAATTTCCGCATTTGGAAATACACAGGTGTTCGATTCAGAAAATGCTATGAAAGAACGTGAGAAAAGGCGTATCAGTTAAGCGTCTACAATTTCAAATTCCGTTATCCCTCAGCTAGAAGGCTCATTATTATACATGAGCGACTTCGTAGAACTTTAGCAAGAAAAAACTGAAGATTCGATTCATTCTACTTCTCAGAAGCGCCCATGCTGTTAATTATTTCCCTCATTTAGTGCTTTAATATATAACAGGAGAAATTCTCATTAGTGATCACTGTCCATTCACTCTAATGGGAAATATTTTGAATGGAAGTGAGTGATCACCCTATTGTGTTGAGCAGCTCTCAGGTACTATAAATTTACTTCACTGCTCCACCGTTCCTATCAGCGCTCAAAATCTTCACAAGTAATCCACACTTCATACTGACGGTAAGCAATGATCGTTGTCTTTACTTCTGCTCCTTCGAAACCGTGTTACGGATCTTCATATATAGAGCCTATACAGTTTACCATACTGCGACTAGAGGCTCGACATACTGAGCTTAAGAGATTTTTTCGCACAGAGCAAGGAGGGGTTTAAATAGAGAGAGAAAAAAAAACGCAAAGAAAAGGCAGGGAGGTTAACCAGGTTGTACCCGGTTTGCTACCCTATGCGGGGGGGAAGGGGAGAAAAAGAAGAGAGAAAGAAAAGAGGAAAGAGGGAACAAGTCATACGCGCACACACACATCAGTGTTCACCGCGCACAGATAGGCAGTCACTACCGAGAAATATTTGAGATCAGTTCCTCTGCGGTAGTCTAAAAGTGGAATGGAATTCGAGATGTTAAAAAAAGGCTTGAAAGGACTTGCTCCAAGGAATCCAGGAGTTGCAGTGCGCATTTAGCTGATGGAGTTGTCATCCTGTTGAGAAGAGTGCGCATAGTGGTCATGAGAGACTTCAACACAGTGAGGACTTGTAGGAGTTTAGAAACGGTACAGAGGGCAAACTACATGCAGCAAAAAGTAAGAACCGCTCATTCTGATCAGCGCATATATATATTTTTTATCTTGCGGTGTGCTGAACAGCACATTAACATAAGCAACTTTCAATCGTATGAAGAACTTCCCCTTGCAAGTTATTTTGATTTTATTCTGTACAGGAGTTCAGGGGCATCGGTTGGCTTGCCCCCCCTAGCATACATATATTCTCATACATTTGTATATTGTCACGTTTCAAATAAAGGCGATGTTTATAAGGCGGCGTTACAAGGCCCAAATCCTGAAAGGGGTCGGCACAGCACAGCCAAAACAAGGGCACTGGCGCGAGGACTACCGCGTCTTCGTCTGCCTTTTTCTGGCTAGCAGGTTGAGCGCGTGGCGTTGCCCCTCCTGCCGAAAGAGCATCGCCTCGATGCTAAACGAAGCGGTTACGGCAAACATAAACAAAAACCTAATGTACCGAAAACCATGAATGTCATGGATGGTTTTAACCGCACCACGTGCACAATCTCAGGCCGTGGCTGTCGGCGTCGTGGTGTTTGGCTTTTGTCCGCAAGGACTTCGTAATTGACGTCCCTCACGTCCTTTTTGTAGGGGCCGAAATACCGATTTAGAAGCTTTTCAGAAAGACTTCTGCGGTGAGCGGGGGTCCAAACTAACACTTGGTCCCCCGTTTGGCAGTCGACTTGTCTGTGGCAGATGTAGCGCCGCGTGTGGATGCCCTGTTGTTTATTAATGTTCACGCGGGCCAGTTGCCGTGCTCCTCGGCTCGTTGCACAAAACACTCGGCATCTTCGTGAATATTGTCGATGCTGTCAGTGTCGCATGGGAGCATTGCATCCAACATCGTCTGGAAATCACGACCGTGTAGAAGACGAAACGGCGTGAAGCGTGTGGTCTCTTGCGTAGCAGCATTGTAGCGAATATTACGTGAGGCAGTACCTCATCCAGGCCCGTAGCCAGGGGGGGGGGGCCTAGGGGCCCGGGCGCCCCCCCCCCCCCCGAAATTCAGATTGAGGGGGGTGTTTGGCCGAGAAAAAAATAAGAAAATAGGGGGTTTTCAAGGTTTTCAACAGGTGCCCCCCCCCCCCCCCCCCCCCCGAAAAAAATTTCTGGCTACGGGCCTGACC
This sequence comes from Rhipicephalus appendiculatus, assembly GCA_030522465.1. Classification (NCBI taxonomy): domain Eukaryota; kingdom Metazoa; phylum Arthropoda; class Arachnida; order Ixodida; family Ixodidae; genus Rhipicephalus; species Rhipicephalus appendiculatus. Next base: position 105,847 of record JALIZH010014306.1, on the reverse strand, counting down.
TCATCCCTCGTCTTGTACTGTACGTCCATGAACATAGCCAGCATATCAGTCATCGTTTTATTCAGCCTTTCGGCTAACCCGTTTGTCTGTGGGTGATAGGGTGTAGTCTTGGGATGCGCGGTGTAAATTAGCTGAAAGACGTGTTCAAGGAGCATTGGCCGAAACGCTGCTCCTCGGTCTGCGATGACACTTGACGGAGCGCTGTAGCGTAGTACAACGCTCTCTGCTAAAAACTCAGCAACTTCAGAAGCTGTGCCTTTCGGAAGAGCCTTGCTTTCTGCGTAGCGGGTTAAATAATCTGTAGCGACGATTATCCACTTGTTTCCCGAAGACGACAAGGGAAACGGGCCCAGGAGCTCCATGCCGACCTGATCGAAGGGTGTTCTGCATTGTTCGATAAGGTGAAGTAATCCCGCAGGCTTAATAGATTCGAACTTTCGGCGCTGGCATTCGCGGCAGGCGCATAGTTTAACGCAAGCTGGAAGTTTCGGCCAGTAGTAAGACTTGCGTACCCTAGCGAGTGGTCTGGTGATGCCCAGGTGGCCAGATGAAGGTTCGTCGTGTCAGGCAAATAGAATTTTGTCAGGGAGCCCTGCTGGAACGACCAATAGATATGTTTCCTCGCTGGAAGCAGCGTTCTTGTACAACACGCCCTGTCGCAAACTAAAGGATGACAATCCGCGAGCTATATGCGGAGGCAGAAATACGTTGCGGGCCTCGAGACGTTCAATTATAGGTCGCAATCCTGCATCTGCTCGCTGCCGTGTAGCTACGCCTGTTATGCTTATGGCTCCAAGGAAAGGGCAGTCGTCTTCGAGGTTTTCAGCGGCAGGCTCAACTGGCGCGCGTGACAACGTGTCTGCATCATCGTGTGCACGACCTGACTTCTACATGATAGTGACGTCATACTCGTGCAATCGTAGGCTCCATCAGGCTAGTCGTCCGGAAGGATCTATTAGGTTCGCCAGCCAGTACAGCGAGTGATGATCTGTCACTACCCTGAATGGGTGGCCGTAGGGGTAAGGGCGAAACTTAGCAAGTGTCCATATGACGGCACGGCACTCCTTCTCCGTGATACTGTAGTTGGACTCCGGGCGTGATAGGGTGCGACTTGCGGAAGCGATAAGCCTTTCAACTCCCTCCTGCCGCTGTACGAGTACCGCGCCCAGACCGATGTTACTGGCGTCGGTATGAATTTCTATTTCGGCTTCCTCGTCGAAGTGCCGAAGGACAGGTGCTGATAGATGCCACAGCTCGGTGAATGCCGTTCCTTGTTCAGAGCTTCAAACGAACGGTGTGTCGTCTCTGGAGAGTCGAGTAAGTGGTTCGGCAATTTTCTAAAAAATTTCCTATAAAGCGACGGTACTATGCACACACTCCAAGGAACCACCGAACACTTTTCATATCGGCAGGAGTCGGGAAGGCTGCTACAGCGGCGGTTTTTCCGGAGTCAGGACGGACGCCTTTCGCGCTCACAACATGGCCAAGGAACTTCAGTTCCTCGCCACCAAAGTCGCATTTCTGAGGCTTTAACGTAAGGTTCGCCGATCGGTTGCCTCGAGTACTTGTCGTAGCCGGTACAGATGTTCGGAGAAGGTGGCTGAAAACACGACCACGTCATCTAAGTGGACAAGGCAGCTTTGCCACTTTAAGTCGGCTAACACAGTGTCCATTACGCTCTGGAAGGTAGCTGGCGCAGAGCAGAGACCAAACGGGAGCACTCGAAATTCGTAGAGGCCATCCGGCATGACGAAGGCTGTTTTTTCACGGCCGCGCTCATTAACCTCGATTGGCCAATAGCCACTTTTCAAATCAAGGGAAGAAAAATACTTCGCGCGCCGTAGCCGTTCAAGAGAGTAATCAAAAATTGAAGGAAACTTTGTACATTCCAAAGTGTGTTCGGCGAAAGCGTATGGCCATTCCACTGATTATGCCATGTCTTTTTTTCTTTTCCACTCTCAGTGGGATAAGACACAAACCAAATGGGTGCGTGTTTTCTTCTTTAATTTTTTACCGCGAGTCGCAGCGAGACGCGAGACTCATCTTCCTCCGTTCGCATGCATTAATATTTTCTCGCGCTTTGCGCATCGTGCAAACACCATCCGCGTTCCAGCTCTTAAATTGACGGACCCTTTGCAAATTGGAAAGTGTATTCCGTGAACGCCTGGGTCCATTGAGACGGCGTCCGTCAGAATGATTGCAAACTCTGGGCACAGCGACGCTACGCAAGCAAAGCGCAAGCGCTATAGAGTCGGACGCGACCGGCGTTCCGTCTGCGCATCCCGGCGGCCACCTGGCTCCGTGCCAGAGCTCGGACGAACGGACGGACGGACGGACGGACAGACGGATGAATGGACGGACGGATGAACAGACAGACAGACGGATGGACAGATGGACGGACGGACGGACGCCGGACGGAGGTCGGACGGACACCGGACGGACGTGAGCATGAGACATTAAAGGCTTTCGTCTTAAAGATTACACCATCTCCCGCTAAAGGGAACGATGTGTAGATGCGAAACAGCGGGCGCTAACGCTTACACTGGCGGCGGCGTTGACGCTGGCGCTCAGCGCAGCGTTGCACAGGAGAGAAACCTGGGGGGCGCAAAGCACGCAGTGATGGACCGGTGTTTCCTACTGGAACATCCCAATCGCTGCCAATGGGCAATGAGAGACAGAAGACTCGGACTGGACACAGAGACCCGCAGTCCACTTTTAGTTAACGCGCACGCTGCGAATTTTTATTGTTCAACCACGCACAGGAGAAATCTCCCACCGGCACCACCTTGCAGGTCAAGATCCATTGCCATATATACGGGGTGGCCAGTGAACGGTTGTGCAGCGCGAGCAGTCGGTTTTTTCAACCAAGAAACTCACTAGCAGACGCTGCCTGCGTCGGCGTCGCGAGGCGAGAAAGGGGGGAGCGTAGGAGAGGGGATGACGCGCATGCGCAGTGGGGATGTGGACGCCGCGGGCAAAGATGCCTAGAGGAGAGAGGGGGGAGCGTAGGAGAGGAGAAAGGGGAAGCGTAGGAGGGGGAGAGAGGGGAGGGGAGGCGCATGCGCAGTGAGGGTGTGGCCTCCGCGGTGAGGGATGCCTAGAGGAGAGAGGCGGAGAGGAGGTTTTTTATTATTTTTTCTAATGGGTTGGCGCATGCGCAGTGGGGGGTGTGGACGGACGTACACCGGACGGACGGACGGACACCGGACGGACGGACGGACGGACGGACGGGCGGACGGACGGGCGGGCGGACGGACACCGGACGGACGGACGGACGGACGGACGGACAGACAGACGAACGGACGGACGGACATCGGACGGACGGACGGACGGACGGACACCGGACACCGGACGGACACCGGACGGACGTGAGCATGCGACATTAAAGGCTTTCGCCTTAATACGCGGCAGCGGATAAACATCTTTTTTTGTGACGTTGTTCAGCTTTCCGTAATCGACACAAAAGCGAAGCCTACCATCTTTCTTTTTTACGAGGGGCGATGCCACGCATGGTTTTTGCAGCGTGTAATAAGCGGGTGCAGCTGCGGCTGCAGCATCAGGGGTGGCAGCAGTAGTGTCCTCCATACCTGTCGATGTTGTAGTTGTACAGCGAGGAACAAACTTAGAGGCCACTCCCCGTATTCTCCGCCTAGCACGGTGCACTGGCGTAAGCTCTGGGTTCTGGCTCGTGTTCCTGCTACTGGAAGAAGTCTGTTGCATAGGTGAGAGTACCCAGCACCTCCACCAATAAAATGCCACGTTCAAAATAAAGGCGATGTTTATAAGGCGGCGTTACAAGGCCCAAGTCAAGAAAGGAGTCGGCACAGCACAGCCAAAACAAAGGCACTCGCGCGACCGCTACGGCGTCTTCGTCTGCCTCTTTCTCGTTGGCATATTAAGCGCGTGGCAATATAACCACACAATATTAAGAGGAATCTAAAGCACGGCAATCGAATGAATCATCAGTAGGTTCAGACAATATATTAGATGCGAAGCAGCTTAAGGCGAAGTTCAATCCGGTGGTGGCCGTGGTGGTGGGGTGCGGCGTGACCACCCTTACTGCGCATACGCATACCCTTTAAAAAAAAATTAAAATAAAAACCTCCTCTCCCCCCTCTCTCTCCTCTAGGCATCCCTCCCCGCGGTGACCACACCCTCACTGCGCATGCGCGCCCCCCTCTCTCTCCTCTCCTACGCTCCCCCCTCTCTCGCCTCGCGACACCGACGCAGGCAGCGTCTGCTAGCGAGTTTCTTGGTTGAAAAACAGGCAGATCCCACGCACTGTGGGAATCGATATAATGCGAAGCAGCCAGCAAGGAGCAAATCATGCTGTACATAATATGCATGTCCTTATTTACATGTTAGGACCTGTCATTTGTGTTCGTCATACAGACACGTCGCGCAATACAAATTTTGGTGTATATTAATCTAGCGAACTGGACGCAAGCACACCATGAGCGTGGCATGTAAATGGCATTGTAGATGCCATGCATGCCACGATTTTCATGTTACCACCTGCCACTTATGTTCGCTTAATTTTTTACCTCGAATCGCAGCGAGACGCGAGACCAATCTGCCTCCGTTTCGCTTGCGTTCGTATTCTCGCGCTCTGCCCATCGTGCAGACGCCATCCGCATTCCAGCATTTACATTGACGGACACTTTGCCAATTCCAAAACGCGTTCCCCGAGCGCCTGTGTCCACTGAGACGTGGTCGGTAAGAACGGAACGTGATGCGCGCGTCTCCTTCCTTGCATGATTAGAGACGCTGGGTCCAGCGACGCTACGCAAGCAAAGCGCGAGCGCTGTAGAGTCCAACGCGACCGGCGTCCGGTTGCGCGCCCCGACGCCCACCTGACACTGTTCCAAGGCACGGCTGGAGGGACGGGCGGACGACCGGACAGACAGACGTGAGCATGAGACATTAAAGGCTTTCGCCTTTAAAATTTCGTGTATATCAAGCTGGCGAAACGGCCACGAAAGTGTCAAGAGCGCGGCATGCAAGTCATGTTGCACATGACATGTCATGATTTGCATATTAACATTTGTCATTTATGCTCGTCATACAGTCACGTCCCTCAATACCAAATTTGGTGTATATCAAGCTAGCGAAACGGCCCCGAGACTGTCATGAGCATGACATAAAAGTCATGTTGCACATGACATGTCATGATTTCCGTAATACCGCTTGTTATTTATGCTCGTCGTACAGTCACGTCCCCTAATACCAAATCTGGTGTATATCAAGCTAGCGAAATGGCCCCGAGATTGTCATGAGCATGGCATGCAAGTCATGTTGCACATGACATGTCATGATTTCCATATTACCACTTGTCATTTATGCTCTTCATACAGTCACGTCACTCAATACGAAATTTGGTGTATCTCAAGCTAGCGAAACGGCCACGAGAGTGTCATAAGCGTGTCATGCAAGTCATGTTGCACATGACTTGTCATGATTTCCATATTACCACTTGGCATTTATGTTCGTCACACAGTCACGTCACGCAATACCAAATTTGGTGTATATCAAGCGAGCGAAACGGCCGTGAGCGCGAATGAGCGTGGCATGTACATCATGTCGTACATGACATGCAGGTCATGATTTTCATATTACCACCTCTCATTTATGTTGGTCATGCAGAAATGTCTCATCTTGCCAGTTTTTGGATATATCAAATTAATAAAACGGAGCACTATGGCCATAGGAGCACTATGGCCACGGCGTGTAAATCATACCTTTTCATGACAAGTTGGTCACGATTTTCATGATGTGACCAGTCATTCATGTTTGCCATACAGTGATGTTATGCCATACCAATTTTGGTATAAATCCCATTAACGATATGGCCAGGAGAGCACAAAGTCGTAGGCGGCTAGACAGATAGATACGCTCAAAGTCGCCGAAGTTCGCTAAGAAATGCTTCGCATTTAAAAACTAGCAGTTGTTCCATGTACGAATACAAGCGATGAGCGAAGCTCCTTAGAAATGGGATGCACGCGGCGTTCGGTGCACGCGGCGTTTCTTTGTCCAGGCAACGGACGAACCACTGGGCGTACGACTGGGTGAAGCGATGGTTTCGCACGTTCGCCGGTTTGAGGGGAGAGGGCAGAGTCGAAGAAAGAAGGAGAGGGAGGATAATCTGCCTCTGTTTCGCATGCGTTCGTATTCTCGCGCCTTGCGCATCGTGCAGACGCCATCCGCGTTCCAGCGCTCATAAAGCTAATTTATCCTCCCGCTTGAGGGGGAGACGGCACAGCTGGCACCGTGCCAGGGAGCTTCAACGGCGACGGCGGAGTGCCGGCCTAAGGAGCTGCGCTCCTAAAAAGCCGGCTGCTCGCGCTGCACAACCGTTCAGTGGCCACCCCGTATATATGGCACTGGATCGTGACCTGCAAGGTAGTGCTGGTGCGAGATTTCTCCTGTGCGTTGTTGAACAATAAAAATTCGCAGCGTTCACGTTAACCAAAAGCGGACTGCGGGTTTCTGTGTCCAGTCGGAATCTTCTGTCTCTCATTGCCTATTAGCAGCGATTGGCATGTTCCAGTAGGAAACACCGGTTCATCACTACCTGCTTTGCGCCTCCCCAGGTTTCTCTCCTGCGCAACGCTGCGATGAGCGCCAGCGTCAACGCCGCCGCCAGTGTAAGCGTTAGAGCCCGCTGCTTCGCATCTACACATGGTTCCCTTTAGCGGGAGATGGTGCAATTCTTTTCTGAAACGCTATATAGATGCGTTTTTATTCTGTCTATAAATCTCTTCCAGGGCTTAAACATGCCGTTTCGTAACAGCACCACTACAGGGCCGCGTTTAGTCTGTATTTTCTATATAGGCTGCAAGTTCTATAACTAGGGCGCAGTCTTGAACACGTTCTCTGACAAAACGGGACGTGGTGTCACGGGAGAACGATAGGGAGCAAACAGCCAATAGGCTAGCTGAGGGAATTCACAAATGCCTTCCAACTCCTAAAGGAATATGTAACCAACATAACTTCACAACATAACTTACGGATTGCTTTTCAAAGCTTCAAATTGAAAAGCGAGATGACCTTAACAATTTGTTTCTGTTAATATCTTCATTGGCCGCTAGGTGGTGTCGCAATATCACCAGACGTAGGGTTGCTGTATATGCTACCTTTAGGTAGCAGAGTTGCGCATCTGTTTTCCAAATGCCGCTAGCAACCGTGCATTGCAGAGAAGCTGATGCGCAGGCTTCTCCGCCGCCGCAGCAGCGAACCGGTTTAACGAGAGGACTCCCTCGGCGGCGCCATTATCTCCTTAATAGGCGTCACCCCCCCAGAAATTCACTTTCGAGGCTGTGAAGTCAGCCTTTGTACTCTTGCGGCACAGTCCCTTAAGAAGGTGTTCCTTATTTCATTGCCGGTCTTTGACACACCAGACACGTTAAAGGTTCACTCTGCAAAAATAGAGTGCACCTTCGCCGCATAGCTGTGGTTGCTAGTCGGACCTATGCGCAACTCTGCTCGCGTAGGGGTTAGTAACTCTAACAGTAACTCTAACGATACGTTCATGGGAGGGGGATGAGCTGGTTGCCATTTTTGCAAACTGTCGGCGTGTGATTGGATTAAACCAGGCATACAATTCCTTTCTGCGGCCCGAGGGCTTAGGTTTCGTTTCAATCCAAATCGTCTGTAGATCGTTCGATATCCGTTCTATAAGACGGAATGGTGCATCCGGCCCTTCTGCTGTCGTTCTTTCTCAAGCAGACGAAAAAACATGGCTGATCCCTCTGTCAAAGGACCCGGTATAACACGAAAGTGAAACGTGTATTCACATAAGTAGTTGAGCGTTTTTCGTGCATTGTTTCGCCACAAGGGAGAAGGAATGAATGCTGCAGCAACAAATTGTAATGTGACGTGAAGAACGGCAAGCAGCTCGAAACATGCAGCGCGCACCTCAAGCAGAAAGGACGCACGAAATGAGCATACACAAGACGAGCACGGACTAACTGTCACAGCTCGACATTTAAAGCGCGCTGCTCTAACACAAAGACGCACGAAACGAACGCACAAGCATACACAGGACGAGCGCGAACGACTGCCACAATTATTACTTCGTGTGTAAGCGGCGCGCTCCATTCGTAAACGCGGCCGCTGCGGCGAACGAAGCGAGCTTCGTGCACTCTTTAACCACTGTAACTTCAAAGCAAACTTGCGGTGGAAGAAAAAGGCGTGCGAACTGCGAAGCGCCCGAATGCTCCGATCAGGAGATAAGCGCGCGCGCGCACGAGCGACCACGCCCCGTGGAGGCGCACGCTCATCCCAGCGAGAGGCGCGAGTCGCGCGACAACCTTTAGAGCGCGCGCTCCGTGACGCCTTCGCGCCATCTCGCTAGTGATGACGAAAACGCGCTGAAGTCGAGGAGCTCTGAGGACTGCCAACGGTATATGGTGTGTATAAATAGCTTGCGTTAGCAAGCTTAGGAACGTACGCTCCCGTAGCCGAGTGGTTTCGCGCCGCGCGCTGCGGAGCGAGAGGTCGTAGGTTCAACGCCCGGCAACAAACTTTTTGTTCTAGTTTTTCCTTTGATTTCATTATGTTAGTTTATATTTTACAACGTCATATCCGTGACGGAAATACGTCAGAGGAGCCGTGGTGGACTCCGGCATAAAACACTTTCGTGTTAAAAATGATGGACAGCAGCGTCTTACCCGGTTGCTGTTCTCACGTCCAACCGTCAAACAATCCCGTGTGGCGCGATAGGACCTTCTATAACCGAATGTGTACAAGATTGCACCACAACATAGAGGTGCGTTACACGCTAAATATTCGCCGGAAGTTGTATTAATCATTCGCAAGCATCGTCTTTAATGTAATTGTTAGAAATGACATCAGTGGTATCGTGAAAGGGTCAAGCGCGGTTCGAACATTGATATGTCACATGCACCGTGGTCGCGTGAAACCAGGATGACACGACGAAGACGGATGTAGTGCTCTCTTCGCGTCAACATCCAGTGTCATGCACTCATACACTCGTGACGGTTATTCTGTGTGTCAGCCTTCTCTGAAACGTCATCATATGGTGACGTTGCCGAAGTTCCGCCTGTGCCTTACACCAATATGGTTCATGTATATCCACCTTCTGTAAGGGCGGATATTTTGCCGAGTGGAGAAGACGGACCGGGCGATAGCGTGGGCATTTAAATTCGAAGCCCGATACCGCTAATATTTTTCTCTTAGAATCGGCATCGTTTTATTCATCATTTTCTATATATCGATTAGTCTAAAAGGACGAACGGATATACAGGCTTTCTCGATGGTTTGGCATAGAAACACTTACTCATTTCAGCGTGTTTCGCTTCAGAAAGCATCCAAGTGGTTTCAGTTATGCAAGAAAGAACAACGTGTTGCAGTACAGTTCAGTAAGAATGCAAGCCACCAACTTTCCAACGCATTCGCTCTCTCATAGTGGCACGAACGGTGGACAGATTTACTTGATGGGTCGGCATGGAAGTTCTCACTCATGTCAGCATGTCTTGCTTCGCACAATGTCCGAAGGGATTTATTTGTGCAAGAAAGAAGCACGTGTACCAAACGCAGGGGCGTAGCCAGAAATTTTTTTCGGGGGGGGGGGGGGGCACCTCCTTGATTTCGGGGAGGGCACCTCCTTTAAGTGGCCATTTTTTGCTATGTATGCCATGGCGAAAAAAAATTTCGTGGGGGGGGCACGTGCCCGGTGTGCCACCCCCTGGCTACGCCACTGACCAAACGACACCGCAAGAAAGCAAACCACCCACTTTGAATGCATTCATTGTGTTATATTCAAACTGATGGTAGAAAGGTTTCCTGGATGGGTCGGCAGTGAAGTGCTTACCCTTTGAAGCATGTATTATTTCAGAATGACACAAACTATTTTATTTATGCAATTCTCTAATTGTCAATGGCAGGTTCGGAGCACTTCCCGTAGCAGTTTTCCTGCTCCGCGCGGAGCAAGTCTGTTGCAATGGCATTGAGAGTGCTCCCTGTATGTTTCATTGGCAGATGCGGAGCAACTTCCCCACCACATTCACTCTACGGAGACGCTCTCTCTACTCCGCCAAAATCGGCGGATCCGACCAAAAGTCGCAAGCGCACCGCGCGTGCGCAGCGCGTGGCATACCACGTGACCAACAGAACGCGTTGCCCGAGCATGCCCGTTGTGTCCGTGCGTGCTCATGAAGGCGAAAACGGCGCGAAACGCGAGAAATGCTGGTAGCTCTGGAGCGTATGTGCGCTAGCACCCCCTCAAATTTGCTCTCGTGGCAGCGCCTGTGTTCCATTGGCAGATTTGCTTCGGATGCCCTCCGTACGGAGCGGAGTGCTCCGACGCAGAGTTTGTTCTCCATTCCGAATCCGCGATTGCAATTTACGATAAGAAAGCGAGCCACCCACTTTTCAATGCATTCACAGTCCTATAACGGTACGGACAGTAGGCAGCTTTCCTCGATGTGTCGGCGTAGAAGTCTTTACTCATCTAAGGATTTCTTACAGCAAAAGTTGTTATGAGATGAAAACCACGGTCGTTTTTGGCGCTGTAGTTGATCGCCACCACCGCCGCCAACGCCACCGGCGTCCGTAACCACAATATCGCGAAATAAAAAAAAATGAAATAAATAAAAATTATTCTCCAGGACTGAACGGGGCTGTACTCTAACCAGGCGTCGCGCAATGCGAATTTCATTACGAATGGCTCGTTGACTACTTCCAACCTATTACGAAAGGTTCAGCCATAATTTTCTATCGTCATCAGCCACAGCATTAACAAAGTGCACATAATGCCTTACAGCTGTGTCGCAGATACCACACTTCTCCCAGAATGACGAATAATGACATATTGTACGCTTCCCTACTTCACAAAAATTATGATTATTGATAGCGTAGTGGGTACCTCCCAAGTGCACTTGTATTAGTCCTCAAGGAAGCCTTTATGGTCCTCATGATCTGGTTCCTCGAGACCTCAATGAAGTTTTCTCTCTTTCATTTTAATGTGGGTATTATAACGTGGTAGGAATGTAGGATAACGACCGCGCGTCAAACATTGCCAACTACGTAACTAGTGGGTAGTTTAAGATTTCAACCCATTATGAAGGGCTCAGCGATTATTCTACATCGTCATCAGCCACAGCACCAACAATATGCACACAATGCTTTGCAGATGTGTAGCGGGTACATCGCTTCTCCGCAGAATGACGAATAATGGAGTAATGGGTGTTTCCCAACTTGCCAAAAATTACTATTTATGGCATTCTGGGTTCCATGCAAGTGTGCCTGTATTAAAATCGTAACGAGAGTTTACAACGGCCACTAGAAATGCCGCTCTTCCAGCTTTCGCTGTGACTGTGCTGTGCTTTCCGCGAAGACCTGACGTTTTTATTCGTTCACAAAACGCATCCGGGCTTCTATTCATGCTATATAAAGCAAGTGTTAAAAAATTGGGGGGACCATTAATCTTCGCCTTTAAGAGTTGAACGCGATAGCGATATCGTGTCCCGAGTGCCTACTTCAACCACTTAGTGCATACTTGCTATGCACCCACTACGTGGTGTTAAGGGAATACGCGCAGTAAGGTGTGTGCCGGTTGTAATGGGTGGCCGGCTTTAAACAACGAAATCGTTATGATAGTCACATATTCTGACGCCCGATGGCAATGTACGCTTGTACCACGCAATATTCCTGGGATATCAAATGTTATATTGCGACGCCTATATAAAGGACGCTTGCGTTTGCGAAGCATGAAAGTTATTTTCACTGCATTTCCAAGCAGAGGAAGTTATTTTCACTGTATTTCCGAGCAGAGGCGTGGCTGTGTGGTAGAACACCTGCATGCCACGCAGACGGCCCGGGTTCGATGCTCACTCGGACCCGGAAATTCTTATTATTTATTTTATTTGCATCTTTCTCGATTTTTCGGTCACGGACAAGATGATGATTTTTCGCTCACAACCAACGACGCCGACGCCGGAATTTCTGCGAAACGAGCTCTTAAACGCTATCGCGTTAAAACATGATTCTACAAGAATGCGAGACACCCACTTTCAAGGCATTCATTGTCTTATAATGGGACAGACAGTAGACAGAATTCCTCGATGGGCCGGCACATAAGAGCTTACTCATGGAAGCATGTTTTGCTTCACAATATGCAAAAGGGGTTTTATTTATACAAAAAAAGCAGCACGTGTTACAACACGATTGTGCAAGAAAGCGAGCCACCCACTTTCAAGGCATTCACTGTATTATGATGGGGCGGACGGTAGACAAGTTTCCTCCATTGACCGGCGTACAAGAGCTTACTCATCGAAGCATGCTTTGCTTCAAAAAATACACAACGGGTTTTATTTATGCAAGAAAATGTCGTGTCAGAGCCCAAATTTCTAAGAAAGCGAACCACCAACGTTCCAACGCATTCCCTGTCATATAATGGGACTGGCGGTGTTCAAGTTTCCTCGATTGATCGGCATAGAAGCGTTTGCACATTTAGGCGCATTTTGTTTCACACAACGCAAAAAAAGTTTCATTTGCGCAAGAAAGCTTGTGTTACAACACGATTCTGCAAGAAAGACAGCCACCATTTTCAACGAATTCAATGCGGTATAATGGGACACACGGATAGACAGGTTTCCTCGATGGGTCGGCCTAAAAATGACGATTTATTTAAGCGTGTTTCACTTCACATAACGCACAGGGGTTTTTACTTATTCAAGGAAGAAGCACGTGTGATAACACGACTCTACAAGAAGGCGAGCCATCCAGTTTCAACGTATTCTCTTTCTTATAACGGGAAGGACGGTAGACCGCTTTCCTCAGTGGCTCAGCATATGAATGCGTATTCATTTTAAACGTGTTTTCTTTCACAAAACACGCAGGCGGTTTTATTTATGCGGGATACTGCAAAAAAAAATTTGCTACCCACTTTGCAACGTGGCCACTTTCTTATGTCTCGCCTTTTTCTCGTAAGCAAAATTGCTAGCCTACTTTCTCCCGTATTGAAACCGAGGGGAATTGTCATGAGGACGTTGTCAACATATGTCAGGTCATTTTGTTTAGTTTTGGGGCGCATTCATAATAATATTTCAGCGGCACTCTGCCACATTCGACACCATTTCTTTCATTGGTGCAGAATAATTCAGTTTTGAGCAAACCCTAGTCATCTACACCAGGGGTCGGCAACCTGCGGCCCGCGTGACTGTCTTATGCGGCCTCCGGCACGGCGTCCAACTCCCTCCCCCGTTTCCCTTGCCACTGGACATCTGAACGCCGACATGACAGTTTTGACAAAAAAATGGGATTTTCGCTGCAAATAAACATAATTCTTGATTCAGTTTTACAAATTAGCGTCAATTCGCCGCATTTTGACGCTTTGCCTCCAAATGCCCTCTCCCCTTTCCTTCACCCCCCAATTTTCTGTGCGGCCCCCGGTTGTGTCGGCTTCATGCAACTTGGCCCTCCGCCTCAAAAGGTTGCCGACCCCTGATTTAGACAACCAGTTCCGTGTATCAACAGCAGCCGTGACAAAGCAGTTCTGCGCAAGCTTATAAAAATGCACTGATAAAATAGGCATTCGCTTACTGCTGCTCACAGCAGATATTCGGTGCTCCAGATTTGATGACAATTTTTCTTGCAACACATGTACACTACCACACGACCTCTCACAAGAGCTTGGAGGGTTACATATTCGAACAAATAGCAAGAGGTGTAATTAGGTAAACACAAGAACGTAATAATGAAACAAAAGGATTTGATGTCCCTTTTCTGCGTGAGCATATTTTATGCATGGATATTACTGCACAGACACGGGAGTCGTTTAGTGAAACTCACGAATCGTTGATATTACAAACACAAATAAACAACAGCCACCCAAAGAAATGGGCAAATACCAGAATAATGAAAGCGTGAACGAAGGTGAGACAATCTATCATACCATGGGGAAGTAGCGCAATTTTCGACAAGGACAAAGAACAGAAAATGGACACGAAAATTGTCCTTGTCGAAAATTGCGCTGCTTCACCACACGGTATAATGATCAGTCACCAACTAGCCCAGCTCTCAACCTTAGAGAAAATCTATGCAGCGCGAAAAGTAGACAAGGCGCAAACAGTGATGCGCTGTCGCGATGTCATAGTCATTGCCTACTCTTTACAGCAACATCTCTTGTTCTACTTACCTGCATTTACGTAAGGTACCCTTGCATACACAGACATTTTGTGCATATACCTAACGCAAGACTAAAGAACCATACGGCTGATGCTCCGTTTAGGCCAACAGCTACAAAAAATTTGACCCCTATCCTGTTTCTGTTTGAGAAAAGCAGAAAAAGTAGTCCGGCAATGAAAGAAATCGACTCCTGTGTAGTGCTCTGAATGCTCAGAAGAAGCATTCAACAGACCACATTGTGAAGAAGCAAATATATCAATTAACGGAGATGACCTCAGTCACTTACATTTCACGGTCGAAATAGTATTCTTTGGTGATGATGGCGACCAATGACATATAAAGTGTTTGAAACCCTAAACTGAGGCAATGTCAGCGTATGGTTGACGATAAGTATGCAAAATGAAAAGATAATCGTAAGAGGCCTGGCGAGCAGGGTTGCTGTTGGTGGGTACTCTGCGCCAAACTGGCTACTTTCCGACCCCGATTGGCTACAAAAATTTCTGGTTGTCGCCACGGCTAATTCCTGGCTACTTTTAAATTTCAGATTTGGCGCATTATGTAGCCAGTTTTCTCACTATTTGCAGATAAAATACATTCTTTTTAAGCTTTCCTGTCCTTTCAGCCCATGCGCGCCCGCGTCCTCCACCCACTAGCGCAACCAGGAGTGGAGTTGGTGGTTGAAAGCCCCCCCCTCCCCGAAACGTTTCAGTTTTGCGTGTGCATTTATTCACCCTGTAATATGGGCGAAAAGCTACGTCTGCCACCCTGTATACTTTGAAACGCATCCACAATATAAGCTTTATCTACACCATCATGAGTTCAGAAAGGCCATCTGACACTTCGCTGATCTCGTCGCTTCTGAATAATACTTAAAATGTCATAGTTTCGCCACAAGGTCGAAGCAATGACTGCGATAGCAACAAATTGGAATGTCGTACGAAAACCACAAGCAGCTATAAACTTGCAGCGCGCAGCTCAGATACAAAAAGGACACGAAAAGAACGCACAGGCACACACAGGATGAGTGCGAACTAGCAACAGTCACAGCTGTTACTTCAATTATAGCCCCTACTTGGGCTCATTCAGCAAATAGCTCGCTCCTTTCGCAAACGGAGACGCTGGAGCGAGCGAAGTTACCTTCGTGCTTCAACGCAAACTTTACGGTGAAAGCACGAGACGTAGAAACCTCCCCCCCTCAAGAGATAAACGTGCGAGCACGGGTGACAATGCCCTGTATGTCAAAGTAGAAATCGGGGGCATGCATCCGAACTACTAGCGGTGTGACGACCTTTAAAGCGCGCCCTTCGCTCCATCTCGCGCGTGATAGCGAACATGCTGAAGCACCTCCGGGCTCTGCGTACCTCCAGAGGTAAATTGTGCATATAGATAGGTCGACCTTAGTATGCTGGAGGATGTACGCTCCACGGCGATGTTGTGTAACGCAGCGTGCTGCAGATTAAGGGGTTGCATTCCTTCTGAATTTCCTATCTTTGTGACCATTAGGCTATATATATATATATATATATATATATATATATATATATATATATATATATATATATATATATATATATATATATATATATATATATTGTCACGGTAAATAAAGGAAAACAAGAAGAAACACGGCGAACAGCGGAACAGCTCCGATCGAGCAGCACGACTTCGTCTTTCTCTACCACCAGAGATCTCTCCGCCACGCACAAATAATGGCGAAACTAGCCGCGCTACAGCCAGATACCCACTAAATGTCCGTGTCACTACTCTCCCCCTCGAAAAGCATCGACTCGATGCTTTCGAATGTGTTTAGGCTAGAGCAAGTCTTCAGCGTGTGTAATACGGTTTCACCCTGGCCACGTGGACGATGTCCGGTTGTGCTGCACGGCGGGAGGATCGTGCACCAGTCTCTGCGACAACTTGGTAGTTGACATCGTTGAGGCGTTGAAGAACCCGGTAAGGGCCGAAATAACGGCGTAGAAGTTTCTCCGACCGGCCGCGTTGACGTACAGGACTCCATATCCACACTTTTTCTCCGGGGTGGTAGGCGACTTCTCTGTGGCGAAGGTTGTACCTGTGAGCGTCGTAATGTTGCTGTGAGCGAATGCGCAAGCGAGCTAGTTGACGAGCTTCTTCGGCGCGTTGCGCATACTGGGTGGCATTTTCGATGGTGGTCGCAAAGGCGTCAGGTAAAAGCATGACGTCTAACATCGTAGTAACCTCGCGGCCGTGAAGCAAGCGGAAAGGGGTAAATCCTGTAGTTTCCTGCACGGCGGTGTTATACGCGAAAGTTACGAAAGGAAGGACACTGTCCCAGTTCCTGTGGTCCACGTCGACATACATGGAAAGCATGTCTGTAATGGTCTTATTGAGCCGTTCTGTTAGGCTGTTCGTTTGCGGATGGTAAGCTGTCGTCCGGCGATGTACGGTTCCGCTAAGTGTCATCACTTCTTCCAGCAGTTGGGCGGTGAAGGCCGTGCCTCTGTCGGTTAGAACCACGGCCGGTGCACCATGGCGGAGGACGACAGCATGAATGAAGAAGTCGGCGACATCACTTGCAGTACCTCGTGGAAGTGCCCGTGTTTCGCAATAACGGGTTAAATAATCCGTCGCAACTATTATCCAACGATTACCCGCTGAAGATTTCGGAAATGGGCCTAGCAGGTCCATGCCAACTTGCTGAAATGGTGCTCGAGGTGGCTCTACAGGGTGTAAAAAGCCAGCAGGTTTCATGGGCGGAGTCTTGCGCCGCTGGCAGTCTCTGCAGGTTTTCACGTAGTGCTTGACGGTACGGGACAGTTTAGGCCAGTAGTACTTAGTAGTAACCCTAAATGTCCAGAAGACGGTTCGTCATGACACGCATTTAGGATCTCTTCTCGCATCGCAGATGGTACTACCAGAAGGGCGGTTCGAGCGCTGGGATCGAAGTTCCGCTTGTACAGGATGTTGTCGCGAAGGAAAAATGATGAAATCGTGCGCCTGAATGTTCGTGGCGGCTGCTCGAGCTGGCCCTCAAGATAGTCGATGAGTGGACGAAGCTGTAGGTCATCACGATGTTTCTGAGCCAAGCCGGACGCTGTGACGGCCATGAGGAAACTCTCGTCGTCAGTTTGGTCAGGAGGAGTCGACTCGACTGGGGCGCGTTAGAGGCAGTCAGCGTCGGTGTGCTTGCGTCCCGACTTATAAACCACCGTAACGTCAAATTCTTGAAGGCGGATACTCCATCGGGCGAGGCGGCCTGAGGGGTCTTTGAGGCCTGCAAGCCAGCACAAAGAATGGTGATCGGTGACTACTTTGAAAGGTCGCCCATACAAGTACGGTCGGAACTTGGCTATGGCCCACACGACAGCTAGACATTCTTTTTCTGTGGTCGAATAGTTAGATTCAGCCGATGATAACGTGCGGCTAGCGTAGGCGATCACTCGCTCGATACCTTCTTGCCACTGCACAAGGACGGCGCCGAGGCCAACATTGCTTGCGTCTGTGTGCACTTCAGTGTCGGCATTTTCGTCAAAGTGACCTAATATTGGTGGCGTCTGAAGGCGTCGCTGCAGCTTGCAAAAAGCCTGGCGTTGTTTTGTGTCCCAAACAAAAGCGACGTTGTCTCTTGTGAGGTGGTGCAAGGGTTCTGCTATCTTCGAAAAGTTCGGGACGAAGCGACGGTAGTAAGCACAAAGTCCCAGAAAACGGCGAACGTCTTGTTTGTTCGCTGGGGTTGGGAAGGCAGCAACAGCTCGCGTTTTTTCGGGATCTGGGCGAATTCCGTCGCTGCTTACTACGTGGCCGAGAAATTTGAGCTTCTCGTAGCCGAAGTGACATTTTTCGGGCTTGAGTGACAGGCCAGCTGTTCGGAGCGCATCGAGTACTGCCCGAAGACGCTGAAGGTGCTGCTGGAAAGTCGTTGAAAAAATGACGACGTCATCTAAATAAACAAGACACGATTGCCACTTCAGACCGGACAAAACTGTGTCCATCATTCGTTGAAAAGTCGCAGGAGCAGAACACAATCCAAAGGGAAGCACCTTAAATTCAAAGAGCCCGTCAGGAGTAATGAATGCGGTCTTTTCCCGGTCACGGTCATCGGCCTCAATTTGCCAATAACCACTGCGCAGATCCATGGATGAAAAGTATCTGGCGTGTCGAAGTCGGTCGAGCGAGTCGTCGATGCGGGGAAGCGGATAGACGTCTTTCTTTGTCACGTTGTTCAGCTTGCGATAATCAACACAGAAGCGCAATGTGCCATCTTTCTTTTTCACCAACACAACTGGTGATGCCCATGGGCTCGTAGATGGCTGAATGATGTCGTCAGCAAGCATTTGTTGAACTTGTCCATGAATGGCGTCTTGTTCTCTTCGGAAAACACGATAAGCATGTTGTCGAATAGGTCTTTCGTTGGGCTCGGTTATGATTCTGTGCTTCACAACGGGTGTCTGCTTGATTTTTGACGTCGTGGCAAAGCAGTCACTGAAGGAAAGCAGGAGGGAGCGAAGACTCTCTTGCTGTGAAGCGGATAGTTTGGAGTTCACGTCAATCTTAACCGTGCACTGCTTGTCGTCGTGAGGACCTGAAGAGAGTTCCGCGAGTGATAAGCTGGCTCTGCAGTCGCCGATTTCTTCGAAGTAAGCGACGACACACTGCCTCATAAAGTGCTGGTATTCATGACTGAAATTTGTCAGTAGAATTTTAGCAGGCTCTTTTGTCAGTTCCATGAGGCCGCGGGCGACGCATACTTGACGCGACAAGAGCACGGACACATTGCCTTCCACAACTCCGAAAGCGGTTCGGTTGATGTCGCTCACCACGTTAACCAGCACACTCGAACGGGGCGGTACGGTCACTGAATCGTCGGACACACGCAACGCCATCATGCGCGATTCGCATTCGTGCGAGTTTGCGTTACGTGAAAACCTCACCAGCAGCTCTCGGAGATTTATAATGGCCCCATATTCTCTAAGAAAGTCTAATCCCAAGATAACCTGCCTGGAGCATTCCCGCAACACGACGAAAGTCCCGATGAAGGTCGAGGCACCAATATGCACTCGGGCAGTGCACCTGCCAACCGGCGTCAGTAGATGGCTGCCCGCTGTACGGAGCTGGGGACCGCTCCATGGTGTCGTCACCTTTCGTAGAGCAGCCGCGAAGTCACCACTCATAACGGAGTAATCGGCGCCGGTATCCACGACAGCGGTGGCCTGGTGATTGTCGACGGTTACAGAAATATCGGCGGAAAGTACGGCGTCGGTATCAGTGAATGGCGTGGTAGAGAAATCAGCGTCGTTTACGTGTCGTGTCGGAGGATGTTTGTCAGGACGATGAACAGCGGCCCTACCCCCGGAGGTCGCTGTCCTCAGTTTTCCTGACGTGGGCGAGGGCTTGGGGACCTGTTTCGAAAACCAGAGAGCGTGGCGTAACGATTAGGTGAGCTGAGGCGCCGAGGAGAAGGTGAGCGTGACTGGTGGCTTTGTGCCGGAGGAAATGGCTGCTGAGCTGCCAGGTACTGCTCAATCTCGCGTGGGCGCTCCCCGTTGCTTGGTCGACGCGCGTTAGGGTGAAATCCCTGAAGACCCATCCTACGATACGCACACTGGCGGTACAGGTGGCCCGCTTCGCCGCAGTGATAACAAAGTGGCCTGTTGTCCGAGGTGCGCCATACGTCTGATTTCCGGGTGACTTCGTGCGGTACGTCGTACTGGAGGGTGTTCTCGTAGGCATTTGCAGGAACGAATGGACGTGGCGTTGCTGGGAAAGTAGAGGGTGGGCGGCGGGCTGTAGAAGGTTGAGGACTCCGTAATGCTTCGGCATAAGAGAGAACAGGAGCTTCCACGCGCGTGGGGAGCAATGGTTGAGTCACGTTCCTGATTTCATCTCGAATGATGTCACCCAGTACGGTCACCGTCGGCTGAGTAGGAGTGGGGCGAACTTTCTCGAGTTCCTCGCGGACAACGCTTCGCACAAGCTCTCTGAGTGCTGCCAAATCCTGTCCACAGGTGGAAGGTGATACAGCGGCGACAGTAGCTTGGCGGTCGTACTGCAGAGAGCGTTGCTGGAGTGCTCGCTCCATTGTCGTCGCTTCAGCGATGAACTCATCGACAGTAGTTGGGGGCTTGCGCATGAGTCCAGCAAAAAGTTGCTCCTTCACACCCCGCATTAGGAGTCGAACTTTCTTTGTCTCATCCATTCCTGGGTCAGCGCGTCTGAATAAGCGCGACATGTCTTCGACAAACATAGCCACGCTTTTGTTTGGCTTCTGAACCCGGCTCTGCATAGCCTGCTCGGCTTTCTCTTTTCTTTCTGGATTTCTGAATGTCTCGCGTAGTTGTCGTTGGAATTCTTGCCAGTTGGTAATAGACAGCTCATGGTTCTCATACCAAGTGCGAGCGTAGTCTTCAAGTGCAAAGTAGACGTAGCGCAGTTTCTTGGTCTCGTTCCACTCGTTGGCTGCGGCGACCCGGTCGAAGTGGTCGAGCCAGTCATCCACGTCCTCGAACACATCACCATGAAAGGACTTCGGGATGCGAGCTGCGTATACGACGTTTGGGGTGGATGCGAGTCGGTCGATATCGCTCTCTTGCGTCTGGCTTGCCGTTGTGGTAGACATTCTTGCCGGGCTCAAGGGACCAAACTCGGGAGGTAGTCCTAACAAGCGGCGGCTGTGGCGAAGTGCCCGGCTTTCCTCCGGAATTGTAGAAATGGTGGCAGGAACTTGAAGCGTCTTGAATTCCAACTAGCGCATTAGGATTGTACCCCGCACCTCCACCAGTTTGTCACGGTAAATAAAGGAAAACAAGAAGAAACACGGCGAACAGCGGAACAGCTCCGATCGAGCAGCACGTCTTCGTCTTTCTCTACCACCAGAGATCTCTCCGCCACGCACAAATAATGGCGAAACTAGCCGCGCAACAGCCAGATACCCACTAAATGTCCGTGTCAATATATATATATATATATATATATATATATATATATATATATACGGAGCGAGAGATACGACGACGGCGGGCGACGGCGTCGGAACAAACCTGCCGAGAGTGTCCATATAATCGCTATCGCAAAAAAACTACCGTAACCTTCACAAGGCAGCCATGCGTGATAGTACTGAAAAGTTGCAAGGGTGTACTTGAGTACACCTGCTCTAGTTTCCATTCCTTGCAGCATTTTCAGAATATCATAATAGAGCACACACATTTTGTATTCGTGCATTTGATCTGCAAACTAGGATTAGTGCTGTGCGTGCCTCTGTGGCATATTAGTCGCGCCATTTTCGAGTGCTTTTTGCAGACCACCGCTGTGATATCTATACATGTGATATGTATGCTCTCTGTGGTGCCCTATGTTTATCTGCATGAACGCACGTTTCAATATTTCGATGGACGTTTTCGTTAACCTTCACTGTTGCGAGAATGCATGACTTCTGTTATCACACCAGAGGCGCACAATACCTTCACGGCATTCTTTGCGTAACTGTCATCCTCGCCGACCTCTTGGTGATGACTCGTGAACTTGTTGGAGTTTTACGTCCAAAACCACCTTATGAGAATGAAGGACGCCGTAGTTGAAGGCTCTGGAAATTTCGACCACCTGTAGTTTTCTAACGTGCACCTGAATCTAATACATGGGCCTCTTGCTTTTCGTCGCCATCGAAATTCGGCTGTTGAACTAGTCTTCCGTGATGAATCAAACAAAACTGTGTAGACGACGACGAAGGTGCGGCGCTGATTTCGCAGCAAATACAACGCTCATTTCGCGCAGCCATCACTTTCCACAGCGGTACGAGACGCATGCCAAACCGGACTACTTCGCCTAGGGTTACATGTGCAGATGCTCCGCCCCCCGTAGCTTTCCCTTCAGTGCCAAGAAAACTTGTCCGCGAGTATATTTCCTTATGTAGTCTGGTTACAGCATCTGTATGTTCAGTTGAGACCATGATTGCTCCTGTTCAGGAAAGGAAGTTATGTGGCGTGTGGAGTTATGAGCACAGGATAGTATATTTACTTGTGTAGTACGAGAGAGGGTAGCATAATGGGCTCCTGTTGGTTTTCGTTACGTATATGTATGAATGGTGGCGAAAATGTTCATCTTTCTGGAATGTGTTATTGTAGAAACACAGTGGGTTGTGCATCAGTGTGACATCTCTGGGTAGATGCAAGTTCAATCAACATGCGTTTCTGTTCCTCATCACTGTGTTGTGTGAGAAAAGTTGTTTAAGTGAAAGAACTTTCTCAAGTGGGGGTAAAATTACACGTGTAAATACCGCAAAAGCGTCGGTGCGGACCACCGAGCACGGAGAGACGAAGAAGAAGAGCACGGTGGCACGGTGGCACAAGGTGCGCCCGCAGTGTTCGGCCCGCAGTGTTCCTTTATTTTAAAGTTCCATAACGCCTTCTCCATTCGCTGAAGCAAAACTTACCTGGTATCATGTACTGCGTTTGTTTTATGACATGTGCTAATCTTCAATATTCTGTCACAGTTTAAGGTAAACAGAGCGCAATTATTTTCCTTACAGACACTCAAGTAAACATTCCTGCGGAGAATGAAGGCCTTAGGAGTGGTTATAATACTGACAGTCCAAGTTATATTGGTTTCGTCTGATAATACTAACTGCATTGCAAGGAATGGTGGGAGAAGTAAGTAAAATTACTTCAATACATAATAGAGCGGAACAAAACAAGGACACAGAAAGATGCACACAGGACGGGCGCTAGACTTCAACTGAAAATTTTATCTGGACACGTGACATATAAGCAAAAAAACAAAAACAAATCTCAAATGACATTAACGTCAGCATTCTACCATCAATGCAAGCTACACGTGCCAAGCTACGCGTCGCGCATGCGCCTTTCCAAGAAGCTAATTTCCTTTTCGTGCGGACATTTGAGGGCACACTTACACACTTATCTACCTGCCTGGATATATACATGGCCTCACATATCTCACGTCGGATCTGGTCATCACCCCGTCCCGACATCCCCGTTGCACAAAGTGCTGTGGTGCAGCCACGCCGCTTACAATGATCGGCCATGGCCCCCCCCGAGGCAAGCGATCAAACCGCTGCTCGATGCTCTCTTAGCTTAGCTTGTCAATTAAACAGCGCCCCCGTCGGTCCCGCGTAACATTTTCCGCAAAACAAAACGATGCTGTAGACAATGCCTTCAATACAGGAAACGAACCAGGTAACGTGTTTCTTTGAGCATCCTTGCCTTCTTTTCTCATTCACATCAGGGCAAAGCCGCGTCAGCTTACCTGGTGTAGCGCAGAGCACATCAACACCGTATTTCTTGCGCACGTTCTTCAAGCTATGCGTAAGCTGGTCAATGTAGGGTATTCCTACTCGCCGTGTACCAAGTCGGCTTCCGCCTTCTTTTGTGGCAGAACGTGCACGAGTTCTCACTTCTTTAAGAAGGCTTCCCGCGACAGACGCTACCATTTCAAGGGGGAACCCTGCATCTGTCAAGCGGGACACTTGCGCTTGCAAGCTTTAATGGCTCGAGCTGTAACTTAAAAGCTGCTTTTTAGAGTTGGGCTGATACGCCCAGCAAACATGGTTATCAATAAAATGCGTATGCACATCTCAAAACCGAATACAACCATGCAACGGCAACTCATGGGTGAAGTTCAGTCCCTCAGAGCAGCACTTAAAAACATCGAAAACCCCATGTACACTGGAAACAATTTCCAAATCATAGCTCGGCGCAAGTACTGAAGCGTAAGTGGCGCGGTTTACTCTCCCGCACGGCCACTTTTTCTCCTGCGGCGCTGCATGCACAAGCGATATTGCACCGCCGCCGATGGATGAATGATTTGAGGGAGGGGATGCATCGGCTACGCCAGTGCTGCAGAGCGCAAAACTTCATTAATTGATCTCAAGAACTAGCCCCGGTCCGCAGATAAAGTTTATCCAACTGAAAGATTTTTGAATAGAATGCATAGGAAAACCACAGGGGATTTTAAACTGGCATTCGTACAAGCGAGAGTTTACTGTATAATCGTGACATAAAATTTTAACACATACATGTGTTATTACTTTCAGCGTTCGCTTAGTTTGATAGCCTGAATGCGTTCTAAGAAATCGGCTGATGAATTCACAGATATGGAGGGTATATTTGAAGCAAAAGTATAACAACGGTATCTGATTCGTATTTAAAATATCGATCTTTGAGTGGTCATTGGATACGATTCGCCTTTATGATAACAACAAACATTACTAAAGCCAAAGGCTTTGTACACTCTTGGCATTCCTAATGCTGATGTTCAGTTACCTACTTTATCTGTGAAATGCGAGAGCGAAAGCAGTGCCTGCACAGATGTACGTAAGTGCACCTCTCCTCTATGTTGCGGCTGTTGCGTGACCACCACTTCAGGCTTTCGCGTCGTTTCCATCTGTCGTACCACTGCGTCCAGCTCCTCGCTTTCTTCAGCCGAGGAACGTACGCAGCGGTGGACAATGGCGCCCTCCTGACAACCGGTGAATATGTTTTACGTGTGATCTTCATGGTCACGTGGCACTTTTCACCCTGGACGTCATCCTCTGCATGGGAACTCAGACCAGACGTATTCTGACTAAGATCACGAATAACTTCTTGACCACCACTAGAGATTCCCTTATCGCTGTTCGCTCACACCGATGCGTCATTGTCCCAATACACTATGCGAAAAATAATCACCGCAGTTCCAGAAGCAAGGGCTGCGTTTCCGACGAAAAGACCACGGCCTCGCCCTTCCCTGACATATGCTATTGATGCATAGTGAACGCATCGCAGCATTCTCCATCGTCCACACTGGTGGAGCAGTTTCAGTTATTAGTTCCAAACTTTGGCGCTTCATCACACGGCTTACGAGACTAGCACAAGAAAACAAGTCACCGCAGTTATCATAAGCCGGAACTGTGCCACCCACAAAAAGACTAAGCCCCATTTCTTTCACAAACTGATATTTCTGACTTATGTAGTGACGCATAAGTTGACGGCACCGCTACTCTTGCGCTCGTCGCCAATCGTAGCGATACTAAATCCTAAACTTAGCCGTCGTTCAGAAAAATGACGGTGCAACAGTCAAAAGTATCGCTTTGTACAGACAGCGCAGCTCATGCCTGCGACTGCACGCGCAGTTCGCATTGTGACCAACAACTTTCTTTCCATCGCCAGATTTTGGCGCTGTATTCTTGATTCCGTAATCTTATTCTAGGCTGCGTCTTTCCGCTGTTATAGCCATTATCAACGGCGCTAGCGCTGAAGTGGAGTTTGGAACGCCTTGCGATGCCCTTTTTATATTTTTTCGCTTGGTCAGCCATGTAGAAAAGGTATTTTAATTCTCACTGCAATCTACCGCCTTATCTCGCGTCTTGCATTATTGTTGGTCATGCAAACACACAATTCATGTCATCTGCCATCTTGGTTCCTCGCGATTGTTCCATGCTGCCTTTTGCTTTTACAGCAAAAACTGTTATCAAATCAAAACGGCAGTGGCAGTGGGGTTGTTGTCCGCCGCCGCCGGTGTCCGTATTCGCTATCGCGCAAAATTATAAAAAAATCCTAGGAACCTCGGCCACTCTTACTGACTATCATCATGAATCAAGCATGAGCACCTCTAACAGCGGGTTATGTCCCGGGCCCTCAACCTCGCTTTTTAAGATCAAGCAATGGAATCAATCTGGGCGACACAGTACCACCGGTGGTGGCTATTATTCTTCGCTGCCACCCACCACCTTCCTAGCCATTGTTAAGCAGCCACTCTGTACTCTCGGTCATGACTCTGCTGACAGTGATGGTGGTTGAGGCCCTTAATATATTACAGTGAAACTTGTGGGGCGAGAAGTCACTCATCCAGTGGGGTGGGAAGCCCCACCTTCAGAAGGAGGGTACATGCATCCGGTCATGCATTGCACCAATCGTAAGTGACTTGTTTTTAGCCAAGCTTGACACAATCTTTTTCGGCGACCTATGTGACAAGAAAACCATGCGCATTTTTAGATTTGTTGACTTCCTGATTCTTCTTGACTGGAATCCCAAGTCCTGTGCCCTCGACAACATGAATTTCATCAGAGAACGGTTCCAACCTCTCTCTTTAACTCACAAGTTACCACTCTCAGATTTTTAAACGTCACTTTCACTTTTCACCTAGACAGTACCTGTTGGGCGTACCGGCCCAGGAGCAACAAACCTCTGCTACCTTACCACACCGTTAATACAAAACGCGTAGAAAGAGGTATTGTAAATTTGTGCTTCCACAATGCTTTACAAAAGTCGTGCCCACGTCTAATGTCCACCAGTTTTAATGAACAAGCAGAGCGACTTTCAAGTGCCGGCTACCCCTGTGACATACAGGTTTCAGTAGCGGAAGCTTTCGTCAAGAAGCTTGAATTCTAGGAACAACCCCTTCCACAAGTTGAGTCAGTAAGGCCTCAGATGCTTGCTGTCGTTCCGTATCTTCATGGAGTTTCGCACAACTTGAAAAAGGTTGGAGAGCGGGCCAGGGTGAAGGCGGGTTTTACTGCACCGAAAAAGCTGCCGCATGTGTGCAATAACAATGTTTCACCCGCAAAAGAAGATTGTTCAAAAAGGCACAAAATTCCGTTCGTCCCGAGTACGTGAAATGTAATCTATCAGATACCTCTTTACGGTGGCAAGTAGTAAATAGGACAAACGGGCCGCTGTATTAATGACCGGCTCCGAGAACACACTTGTAACGTAAAGAATGGTGGCGATGGTTTCTTGGCCTTGCACTACAGCACATGTGGCTCCAAGCCGCTTTCGCATGGCACCGTCATCGTTGGAAAAAATAGAAATGAAATAACGAGAGAAATTATCGACGCATAGAGGATTTGTAGATTAGGGCCGAACTGCGTCAACACTCCCTCCCTCGGACTAAGTCAAAAAGAATTGTCTCTTCTGAGAATGTAAGATTTTCGCGCATGGCAGATCTGGGCTTCTTGAACGATTTTGCTTCTTTTTTCCGCATTTCGAGAGTAAATTTTTGTACGCTCTTCAAAATAAACCTCGTTGAAAGTTAGCGCTCGTATTCGCCCCTTCTTTTGTCCTTTGTCAAATTTTGCCAAGGACGAAAAAAAATAGCGCATACTGGTTCATGATGATGGTAGTTTTTGTTACGGATTACAACCAAGTACTGGCATCTTGTTTTAAGAGCGGACGCCTGTATAGACGCCTGCTGCTTGATACGCCAACCTCCGCAAGCTTCCTGCACATAAAAAATTCACAGCATATCCACGAGTCTAAAGAAGACGATGGGAAAAACAGCGACAACGGGAAGAAGAAATCCTAGCCTGGGAAGCTACGAGGGAAGCAGTTGGACGCCCTTCCCGGGAGGCCAAGCCCCGTTCGCGCTCTAGGACCCACTCACGAACCAGACAGTCCAGATCACGGAGCCGCACACCCGCTCCAGCACAATCCAGGAGCCGTACGCCCGGACCACCACGGCCACATCGGTCCCTATCGAGGTCCCGCAGCAGAGGAAGCGGCCGGGCGGCAGAAGATGCAACCTACAAGGTGGGCTGGGCAGACGTGGTCAAAGGCTCATCGCGTCGCGTCGGATCTGGGGAGGCTGCAGCTTCTAGGGAAATAGCAGAAATGCGACGGGAAAATGCGCAGTTAAAGGAATTAATCTCAAATCTCACGAGAGAAATTCAGGAGCTTAAGGGTAATCGCAAGGCAGTCATATCACCCCGCTCAAGTAGTTCAAATGAAGGGGCAGCTGCAGAAACCTCTGATAATCGCATGGAGGAGGACGACAACCCTCCGCCACCTAAGAGAAAGGCTCCGGCAGTTATCAGCCACACCGGATCGCCACTGACTGACCTAGGGCAGAAATTAACGGAAATGCAAAGTGTACTGAAAGACCAAGCAGAAGCCATTGGTAACCTAACGTTGGCGATCTCGACCATAATGTCAAGACTTGACAAATTCGAAAACAACGTAGCGACCTTAAGTCTCAGGGTAGCAAAACTCCAGCCAGTTACTTCCGCAGGGGCCCACACAATCGGGGTCGCATCTAATCAATTTCAAAACGCCGCTACAAACACCGCGGCAGTATCGGAGGTCGTTCAGTCCACCTCTCCCCAGTCCTCCATAGCACCACCAGACCAAAATAGGCAAACGTGGTAAACGAGGCGAGCTGACGATTTGGCAGTGGAATTGCAGGAGCTACGCCGCGAAAAAACCTGTCCTGCAACAACACATTAATAGCAAATCTAAACCAGACGTAATAATGTTACAAGAGACGCACGAATTAGCCAAACTTCCTGGTTATCAAGCCATTGGTCCCTCCTCTGGGGAGAACCACGCGGTAACTACTTTGGTCAGGAAAGGCTTAGTGGTCGTTCGTCATGACATAAAAGTAGCACAAGTTGAACATGTATTCGTAGAAATTATACCGAAAAGCAAGAGCCAATCCAGCACGTTTATTCTTAATCTATACAGCAACCCTGCGCACATACGACAACGCTTCCTAACCCTATTTAGAAGGGCCGCTGACCTTGCGGGCTCACACCCTCTGCTCATCGGGGGAGACTTTAACGCCCCGCATGGAGCTTGGGGTTATGCCTACACGAGAGCCAAAGGCAAGGCTTTATGGCAAGACATACAGGAGACAGGCCTGCCTCTCATCACCGACCCCAGCTCCCCCCACAAGAATGGGAACCGGGCTGGCAAGAGACACCACACCCGACCTAACATTGGTCGAAGAGCACGAGAGGATCCAGTTGGAAAAACACGTTCGAAGACCTGGGTAGCGACCACAGAATTCTCGAAACCAAATTATCGGATACTTTAGAAAGCGATACCATCAAAACGTTCAAGTGGACCGACTGGGATAAGTTCCGTCAGAATAGAGCCGCAATGACTCACGAGCCCATCACGGACATCGAACAGTGGGCCGAAAAAGTTATGGCTGACGTCAAAGATGTTACAAAGACAGTGACACCAGAACTTCCCGTCGATAAGATAGACAGCCGCCTAGTGCACATGTGGGAGGCTAAAAGATCATTACAGGCCCGGTGGCAGAAGCAAAGACACAATAGGCAGTTGAGGAAACGCATTGCGTTACTCAACAAAGAAATTGAAGAACACTGCAGAACTCTTAGTAAACAGCAATGGGGCGAGATCTGCAACACAATGGACGCACAGATTGGCACCGGTAACACGTGGCGTTTGCTCCGGCACCTGCTAGACCCAACCAAGAACAAGGCAAATCAAAGGGAAACCATGCGCAGAATAATACACACACACACCAAGGACGAGGAAGAAATCCTTTCCGAGCTCTGCGACAGATACGCCCCTGAGAACCCGGCTATTCCACACGTGGAATACGCGGGAAAACCCAACCCCTCTCTGGACAGGGACTTTGACGAGGCGGAAATCTGGGCTGCTCTGCAAAAGGTCAACAGAAAATCGGCCCCGGGACCGGATGGCGTAACCAACAAGGTCCTTCGTAACTTGGACAACGAGACCATCTCCGAACTCACCAAGTACATAAACGAATGCTGGACCCGAGGATCCATACCTGATCAATGGAAAAGAGCAAAAATGGTGCTGATCCCCAAGCCCGGCAAACCTGCAAATCTTGCCAACCTTCGCCCTATATCTCTTACGTCATGCATCGGAAAGTTGATGGAACACGCCTTCCTCAATCGTATCAACGCACATTTGGATGACATCGACGCGTACCCGGACAGCATGCTCGGGTTTCGAGCTCATCTTTCCACGCAGGATGCAATGTTGCAAATCAAACGCCAGATACTCGACAACAAGACAAGAGGTACCAGGGCCATCCTAGGACTAGACCTCAAGAAAGCTTTCGACACCACAGCTCACGCAGCCATACTACGCAAGATAGCCGCACTAAATCTTGGCAGCCGAGCGTACAACTACGTTAAGGATTTTCTCACAAACAGGAGTGTCTTCTTAACACTGGGCAAACTCGCATCCGAAGACAGGAGCATTGGCAGCGTCGGCACCCCACAAGGCTCCGTCATCTCGCCGATGCTCTTCAATCTCGTTATGATCGGCCTCCCCGAACGCCTAAATGCCATAGAGGGAGTACATCACGCCATATACGCAGACGACATTACGATTTGGGTATGCGAGGGAAGTGACGGAGAAATCGAACATCGGCTACAGACCGCGGTTGACGCAGTGGAACAATACCTCGTAGGAACCGGTCTCGTCTGCTCGCCAGAAAAATCCGAACTTCTCCTATACCGCCCGACGCTAAAGGGAAGACCCCCCAAGTGTTCCATCCGGCAAACAGAGTACGACGAAATTTGCGTGCGCACCAAAGAAGGACAAGAAATACCTAGGGTCAAGCAGATTAAGGTGCTCGGACTTATAATAGAATCGAACGGTGCCAACGGAGCAACGATCAGGAATCTGGAGACTAAGGTCACGAACACGATGCGGCTCATCAGAAGAATCACCAACAGACATCGGGGCATGAAGGAGGCCAGTGTCGTCAGACTGATACATTCCTTCGTGATTAGTCATATTACCTACGTGGCCGCCTACCACAATTGGTACGCTGCTGAAAAGACCAAGCTCAACACCCTAATTAGGCGAACACACAAGATGGCGCTAGGCCTTCCAGATAGCACAAACACGGAACTTCTACTACAGTTGGGCATGCACAATACGCTTGAAGAGCTAATAGAGGCACAACAAATCTCGCAACTCGAGAGACTAACCAGGACACGAACGGGAAGGAGCATCTTGGACAAACTCGGGATAGCCTATCACAAGCAGCACGGCGACAAGACATCCCTCCGCAGCCCGATCAGAGAGAAGCTCCAGGTGGCTAACATACCCAAGAACATGCATCCCGAACTAAATCAGGGTCGAAGAGAGAGTAGAGCCCGGTCTTTACTACAAGCCTTCGGTAGGGACAAGGAAGCGCTGTTCGTAGATGCGGCAGAATACGTGGATCGACGTGCCTTCGCAGTGGCAGTCCTCAATATTGACAAACAATTGGTCAGCTCGTGTAGTGTACGCGGTAGAAACCCTGAGGTAGCGGAAGAAGTGGCGATAGCCCTAGCTATCGTTTGCCCCAGTTACCGATATATTCTAAGTGACTCGCAGACGGCGGTCAGAAATTATGCACAAGGCAGAATTTCGCCAGAGGCCGCGGCTATCCTCTACGCCAACGCGAACTATATAACCTCCGAAGAGACGGAAGAACGACATGTTATATGGCGATGAAGTCGATGCGCTTGAAAGACGAGGACGAAGAAGAGACGGGACACACACTGCGCAACTTACAACTTGTTTATTGGAAAAAAGAGAGTAGCGTCACTTATATACACTGAAGCATGTGACCCAGGGCCTGCGCATTACACATTACTGAGCACTCAAAAATTCTATCTCTTTCTTAGATAATGTCAATGAAGCTATGCTGACACATGATTCTGCGCGTTCTAAAATTGATTTGGTTTCAACTACAAGCCTCGCCGATTGATTACGATTGCGGAATATGACAGTACACTGCTCAAATTTCGGGGTGCAGGAACACCTTTGGCAGTGAGTTGCGAGAAAACCGTTGTTGCCGTTCCTGACATTATTGCTGTGTTCCCTTAGACGCTCGTTAAGGCAGCGCCCAGTTTGCCCTATATATACATTTCCACATGAAAGTGGAATGTTGTACACAACACCCTTCTGGCACTGAACGAATTTAACCCTGTGGTTCACGTCGCAGACGAGAGGCGCACTGGAACAAGGCTCTGTCAATCTGCACAGTCTGGATAATTTTTGCGGAGCGGAAAATACTACCTTCACACCCGCCTTCTGAGCAGCTTTCTTCAGATTGTGTGATATGCGATGAATGTATGGGATGACCGCTACTTTTTTGTTCCTGTTAGACTGATCGCTGTTCTGTTCACGAAAAGATTGCTTAGCTAATCTTTTCACTAGCACCTCGGACACAGACACTAACACGTGGTCAGGGTAGCTTGACGACTTTAGA
This sequence comes from Rhipicephalus appendiculatus, assembly GCA_030522465.1. Classification (NCBI taxonomy): domain Eukaryota; kingdom Metazoa; phylum Arthropoda; class Arachnida; order Ixodida; family Ixodidae; genus Rhipicephalus; species Rhipicephalus appendiculatus. The sequence goes on along the minus strand of JALIZH010014306.1, from coordinate 73,744 downwards.
CGATTTACTTGTTCTAAAAAACATTGCTGCACGAGATGAGGGCATGATTTCTTAAGTGCATTATTTAGACACATGTTAGCGATGCTTCGTTTCACAAGTTTAGAATGAGCCGATCCATAGGGTAAAATCGGTTTGTTACTTCTTGGCTGATAACCCCAGCATGCATGGTTACTGCGAAAGGTGATACACAGGTCTAAAAACTTAATGGAACCGTTTAACGGAAGTTCATTCGTCACTTGCAATGGCGCTAATGTCTGCCTGAAGGCGGTCAAGGTTCCTTCTACGTCAAAGTGAGCCCCAGTAGAACTCTTGTCAAAAATTACTAAAAAGTCATCTACAAACCTAAAGATTTTAAGTACATTGGAATGTGCGAACTTATTGTTGAGATGCTCGTCTATCTGACCTAGAAGTGACGCTACTCTCTTTTTCCAATAAACAAGTTGTAAGTTGCGCAGTGTGTGTCCCGTCTCTTCTTCGTCCTCGTCTTTCAAGCGCATCCACTTCATCGACATGCAGAACCAACTGGCCCAACTAAGTGCATTGACATGTTATATGGTTCCCAGCTCACACGTCCCCCCCCACACCCCCCGTACCCAACCTCAATGGGGAGGTCCATCGCGTAGCGCGAGGTCTCACGTTCCGCGCCCGCGTAGAGAGATCCTCTCCAGAGGATGGACATCCAGCGGAGGGCTGCACAGAGAGGGATAGAATGACCCGGTACTGCGATATAACAAAATTTTATCAAAAATCCAGGCGTATTTATCCACCGCCAAGCCCCAAACTCGACAGATCCGAAGCGGTAGATTGGAGGCAATTGCAAACCCAGACCTTCCCCAACCCCGTTCATCTCAGGAGAATATACCCAGACATTTATCCAGATGATACCTGCAAATCATGCGGCTGGACTCACGCATCGCTCAGGCACATTCTCTGGGAATGCGCGATTATATGCGAAAAAATGCAGTCTCCCCAGACTAAGGTGCGGCGCGGTGGACGGCCGCGCTGCGCAGCTCCAACCTCCAAGATCAAGTGTGGGCCATCCAGCAAGCCCGTGAGGCGGCGAGGAGACAGGGTCTCCGGTCCTCCTCGAGGGTGGCCTAGGCCCAGGCCACGAATTTGCCGGAGCTTTTAATAAAGTTGTTTACCACCACCATATCCACGAGGTGAATTATGATGAGTGGGGCGAAGCTCCGGAGGGAATCATTGGTAAAAATTTAAGGACACTTTGTACATTCCAAAGTGTGTTCGGCGAAAGCGTGTGGCCATTCCACTGATTATGCCATGTCTTTTTTTCTTTTACACTCTCAGTGGAATAAGACAAACAGAATGGGTGCGTGTTTTCTTCTTTAATTTTTTACCGCGAATCTCAGCGAGACGCGAGACTCGTCTTCCTCCGTTCGCATGCGTTAGTATTTTCTCGCGCTTTGCGCATCGTGCAAACGCCATCCGCGTTCCAGCTCTTAAATTGACGGACCCTTTGTAAATTGGAAAGTATATTCCGTGAACGCCTGGGACCATTGAGACGGCGTCGGTCAGAATGATTGCAAACTCTGGGCACAGCGACGCTACGCAAGCAAAGCGCGAGCGCTATAAAGTCCGACGCGACCCGCGTCCGTCTGCGCATCCCGGCGGCCACCTGGCTCCGTGCCAGAGCTCGGATGGACGGACGGATGGACGGACGGACGGACGGACAGACGGACGGACGGACGGACGGACGGACAGACGAACAGACAGACAGCCAGACAGACGGACAGACGGACGGACGGACGCCGGGCGGAGGTCGGACGGACACCAGACGGAGATCGCACGGACGTGAGCATGAGACATTAAAGGCTTTCGCCTTAAGGATTACACCAACTCCGGCTAAAGGGAACCATGTGTAGATGCGAAGCAGCGGGCGCTAACGCTTACACTGGCGGCGGCGTTGACGCTGGCGCTCATCGCAGCGTTGCACAGGAGAGAAACCTGCGGGGCGCAAAGCACGCAGTGATGGACCGGTGTTTCCTACTGCAACATCCCAATCGCTGCTAATGGGCAATGAGAGACAGAAGACTCGGACTGGACACAGAGACCCGCAGTCCGCTTTTAGTTAACGCGCACGCTGCGAATTTTTTATCGTTCGACAACGCACAGGAGAAATCTCCCACCGGCACCACCTTGCAGGTCAAGATCCATTGCCATATATACGGGGTGGCCAGTGAACGGTTGTGCAGCGCGAGCAGTCGGTTTTTTCAACCAAGAAACTCGCTAGCAGACGCTGCCAGCGTCGGCGTCGCGAGGCGAGAGAGGGGGGGAGCGTAGGAGAGGGGGAAGACGCGCATGCGCAGTGGGGGGTGTGGACGCCGCGGGCAGGGATGCCTAGAGGAGAGAGGGGGAGCGTAGGGGGGGGCAGAAAGGGGGGAGCGTAGGAGGGGAGAGAGGGAGGGGACGCGCATGCGCAGTGAGGTTGTGGTCTCCGCGGGGAGGGATGCCTAGAGGAGGGAGAGGTGGAGAGGAGGTTTTTTATTTTTTTAATGGGTTGGCGCATGCGCAGTGGGGGGTGTGGACGGACGGACGCCGGACGGACACTGGACGGACGGACACCGCGCGAGGTACAACTGTATGTAATGTGTGTCAGTGTTGGTATCCCTCCGCAGAAACATTAAAGGCTTTCGCCTTAAAACCGTGACTCTTCCGTGTATCGCCTAAGCGTTAAGGCAGACGCCACCTGTGCTCGCGCGTCCTCGGCGTTCCGGACAGGCCCTCCCAGGAAAGCCGTCCACGCTTCCTCGGCCATGGAACCCGCCCACCTGCCACCGCACCAACCACAGTTCGGGGACAGCGCCTATGCCTCCTCGTCACCCCGTAACCTTCCGGCTCTGCGAACGCCGGCCGGGGACGGCGTCCAGGCCTCTTTGGCGGCTCAACTTTCATTCATCGGCGCCGCGATACCAGTTCACGCTACGGCACCACACGGGCTCCTCTCGTCTGGGAACGTGGTTAACGCTCCCATCGGCGCGGTTCCCGTGAAGTGGACTCTATCATCCCATCGGCCTCTAACGGACGCCGTCCACGCATCCTTGGATATGGGTTGTGCCGCCGTGAGTACCGGAGCCGCCGCATGCTCCGCGCTCAATGCACGGCGCTACATCGACACCATGCCCCAGCCAATCACCAACCTCGGCCCGAGGCCTATAGGTAAGCTCGACGTGCATCTCCAAACCGAAGCCGGAAGCATGTTCCTTGTCGGCGTTCCCGTATTCGAGGACCTTCCCGCTGACATGATACTAAGAGCGGACTACCTCCTCTCTGGTGAAGTTCACCTCACCGTTGATCACGATGGAGTCCACCTCCGGCGCTCGACTCCGAGTACCGCTTCGGCCCGACGATCCCAAATATATAAGCGCCATATATCCTCTTTAATCGTCAACTATGCGAAAAGCACTAACGCCATCTAGTGATATTATTTCCAAGGACATATACACACAACGCCATCTAGTGAGCAATTCTTAAAACTAACTAGAAGTGGCTACTACAACATACTATTACAGAGGAGGGAATGACCCACACCCTAAGGAGCTTCGCCCCTAAAACAGTAATCCGTCAGAGGAAACACGAGAAAAAAATTGAAGGACACTTTGTACATTCTAAAGTGTGTTCGGCGAAAGCGTGTGGCTGTTCCACTGACTATGCCATGTCTTTTTTTCTTTTACACTCTCAGTGGGATAACACACAAAGCGAATGTGTGCGTGTTTTATTTTTTATTTTTTTTTACCGCGAGTCGCAGCGAAACGCGAGACTAATCTTCCTCCGTTCGCATGCGTTAGTATTTTCTCGCGCTTTGTGCATCGTGCAAACGCCATTGCGTTCCAGCGCTTATATTGACGGACCCTTTGTAAATTCGAAGGTGTATTCCATGAACGCCTGTGTTCATTGAGACGGCGTCGGTCAGAATGATTGCAAACGCTGGGCACAGCGAAGCTACGCAAGCAAAGAGCGAGCGCTGTGGAGTCCGACGCGACCAGCGTCCGTTTGCGCATCCCGGCGGCCACCTGACTCCGTGCCAGAGCATGGATGGACGGGACGGACGGACATGGACGGACGGACGGACGGACGAAAAGACAGACAGACAGACAGATAGACAGACGGACGGACGGACGGACGGACAGACGGACGGACCGACACCGGACGGACGGACGGACATCGGACGGACGGACAGACGGACGGACGGACGGACAGACGGACGGACGGACGGACACCGGACGCCGGACGGACGGACACCGGACGGACGGACGGACGGACAGAGGGACGGACACCGGACGGACGGACGGACAGCGGACAGACGGACGGACAGACAGATGGACGGACAGACGGACAGACGGACGGACGGACGGAAGGACACCGGATGGACGGAATGACGGACACCGGACGGACGGACGGACACCGGACGGACAGACGGACGGACGGACACCGGACGCCGGACGGACACCGGACGGGCGTGAGCATGAGACATTAAAGGCTTTCGCCTTAATATCCAGCCCGGACAGCGTTGAGCTTTCGAACCGATTTTTAGATGTGAAACATCTTATGCCGAAGCTTAATCCGGTGGTGGTGGTGTGCCGCGTGACGACCCTTACTGCGCATGCGCAAACCCTTTCAAAAAAATAAAAATAAAAAATTCGCCATCTCCCGCTAAAGGGAAGCATGTATGGATGCGAAGCAGCGGGGAGATAATTAGCTTAAGCGGGAGCAACGTCGCCGCTCTCATTTCACGCAGCGGTCCGGGCGCTCATCGCTGCGCTGCACACGAGAAAGCATGAGGCGCGCGAGCTCCGTCTTTTCATACCGCGGAACTACCGTTGCGCCCCCCAGCGGAGTATGCAGCTGTCACCACCTGTCGTGCACGCCGCTCCGTAGAGGATTCATAGAGGAGAGGAACGGGGACTGTAGGAGAGGGGGGAGGGGACGTGCATGCGCTGTGGGGGGTGTGGGACGCGGGAGCCGCTCCGTAGAGTAGATGATTCCTAGAGTAGAGAGAGGGGGTGAGCGTAGGAGAGGATAGGGGAGGGGACGCGCATGCGCTGTGGGGGGACGTGGGACGTGGCGCCGCTCCGTAGAGTAGAGGTTTCTTAGAGGAGAGAAAGGGGGTGAGCGTATGAGAGAGAGGGGGGATGGGGCGCGCATGCGCTGTGGTGGTGTGGGACGCGGGAAGGAGGGACGGACTAAGCCCCCCTCCAAACACATGCAAGCGAGATCAAGGAATGGCGTCAACCTGGGCGACAGACACCACCTGCCTAGCCATTGCTAAGCAGCCTCTCTGTGCTCTCGGCCATGATTCTGATGACTGTAGTAGTTGTTGACGGCCTTCATATTACTACAGTGTTCTGGTTCGCATAATGGGTGCTTCCCTACTTCATGAAAGTGGCCGGACGCGGGATGGGGGACGCGGGAGGGACGGACAAAGCCCCGAGCATAAGATGCTTCCCATCTAAAACCTCCTCTCCCCCCTCTCTCTCCAGGCATCCCTCCCTGCGGCAACCACACCCTCACTGCGCATGCGCCTCCCCTCCTCTCTCCCCTCCTACGCTCCCCCCCTCTCTCCTCTAGGCATCCCTGCCCGCGGCGTCCACACTCCCTCTGCGCATGCGCGTCCCCCCCCTCTCTCCTCTAGGCATCCCTGCCCGCGGCGTCCACAATCCCACTGGGCATGCGCGTCCCCCCCCCTCTCTCTCCTCTCCTACGCTCCCCCCCTCTCTCGCCTAGCGACGCCCACGCAGGCAGCGTCTGCTAGCGAGTTTCTTGGTTGAAAAAAATTACACCATCTCCCGCTAAAGGGAACCATCTGTAGATGTGAAGCAGCGGGCGCTAACGCTTACACTGGCGGCGGCGTTGACGCTGGCGCTCATCGCAGCGTTGCGCAGGAGAGAAAGCTGGGAAGCGCAAAGCATGCAGTGATGGAGCGGTGTTTCCTACTGGAACATGTCAATCGCTGCTAATGAGCAATGAGAGACAGAAGACTCCGACTGGACACAGAGACCCGCAGTCCGCTTTTAGTTAACGCGCACGCTGCGAATTTTTATTGTTCAACAACGCACAGGAGAAATCTCCCACCGGCACCACCTTGCAGGTCGAAATCCATTGCCATATACACGGAGTGGGCAGTGAACGGTTGTGCAGCGCGAGCAGTCGGTATTTTCAACCAAGAAACTCGCTAGCAGACGCTGCCTGCGTCGGCGTCGCGAGGCGAGAGAGGGGGGGAGCGTAGGAGATGAGAGAGAGGAGGGGACGCGCATGCGCAGTGCGAGTGTGGACGCCGCGGGCAGGGATGCCTGGAGGGGAGAGAGGAGGGGAGGCGCATGCGCAGTGAGGGTGTGGTTGCCGCGGGGAGGGATGCCTAGAGGAGAGAGAGGGAGAAAGGAGGTTTTTTATTTATTTTTTTTGAAAGGGTTTGCGCATGCGCAGTAAGGGATGTCACGCCGCACACCGGATTAAGCTCCACCTTAAGATGCTTCACATCTAAAAAACCGACTGCTCGCGCTGCATAACCGTTCACTGGCCACCCCGTATATATGGCACTGAATCTTGACCTGCAAAGTGGTGCCGGTGGGAGATTTCTCCTGTGCGTTGTTGAACAGTAAAAATTCGCAGCGTGCGCGTTAACTAAAAGAGGACTGCGGGTCCCTCTGTCCAGTCGGAGTCTTCTGTCTGTCATTGCCCATTAGCAGCGATTGGCATGTTCCAGTAGGAAACACCGTTCCATCACTGCGTGCTTTGCGCCTCCCCAGTTTTCTCTCCTGCGCAACGCTGCGATGAGCGCCAGCGTCAACGCCGCCGCCAGTGTAAGCGTTAGCGCCCGCTGCTTCGCATCTACACATGGTTCTCTTTAGCGGGAGATGGTGTAATTTTTTATTATCGCACTGCACCCGCCGCGTGGCCGAATGCCCACTTCTTCTTCCTTGACGGCCGCCGCATGCTGAGGCGCTACAAATCCATAAGTTGGAAACTGTCTAATCGGACGTTTTATCAGCTTTGTCTGCAGAACTTTTTGCCTCTGCGGCTTCGTTGCTTCAAAAGTTAGTTAACTTAAAATGCCTAATTAGAAACAAAAACTAAGAAAACAAAAAAGTCCCCATCTCCCGCTAAAGGGAACCATGTGTGGATGCGAAGCAGCGGGGGAGATAATTAGCTTGAGCGGGAGGAACGTCGGCGCTCTAATTTCACGGCAGCGGTCCGGGCGCTCATCGCGGCGCTGCACAGGAGAGAGAATTCTCATACCGCGGAACTACCGTGGCGCCCCGAGCGGACTAAGCCCCCTCCAAACACATGCAAGCAAGATCAAGGACCTGCCTAGCCATTGCCTAGCCTGCCTAGCCATTGCTGCCTAGCCATTGCTACCTACCACCTGCCTTGCCATTGCTAAGCAGCCTCTCTGTGCTCTCGGCCATGACTCTGATGACTGTAGTAGTGGTTGACGGCCTTCATATTACTACAGTGATCTGGTTCGCATAATGGGTATAAAATGCTTCGCATCTAAAAAGTGCGAATTACTCCATGCAATAGTAGTCAATATTCATTTGGACGCATCATCATAGAGTGCGTGGGTATATTTTTGAAAACTTGCTAGAGATAGCTGGGGCACCCTGTATATGCAAACGAATTTGCGTATACAGCGGGAGGGCTCACCCTCTCGTTGTTTATGTACTGTGGCATATCGTTATTAACCGATTTATCTGAAGCAGTTTTGATTGTTGAAGTGACACTAGTAGTTTTGCAACTTTAGAGCGCAGCCACGCCCGTTCCTGCGTTGAGCGGCGTTGCCATCGGCATAACCGATAGAGCGAACGAGGACGAAAGCGAGCGAGAGCGGAGTATTTCGATATCACGAGTCACTGGCCTCTAACCTCGCTTTCTTCCTCCGTGACGCGCGCTGGCCCCGCGGTCTAAGCTCGTGCGCATGGAGAGCTAGCAGGTGCACTGCGGCTGGTTTGGCTTGTCGTAAAGGCACTGTCGGCGTTTCGCTTGGTTCGCGACACATGCAAGGTACAGAGTGGTGCACGTAGTAATCGAGCGCTGGCAGTTTCTGTGGCAATATGTAACGAATTGCTACAACTGTGCAAAGTCAAAATTTCAAAGACAGTCGGTGTTGTCCCGACATGAAACCTGCATCCGTTATTCTGGAGCGCAGCTCTTAGGCGCCCGCTCCTGCGTTCATGGGCGTCGACGTCGTCGTAACCGCCAGAGCGAACGAGGACGAAAGAAAGCGAACGCGGAGTGCAGCGGAGGATGAAAGACGGCGACAGCTAGGAAACCGCGAGGAGGATGGGACGACAGTGGCGATACGACAGGTTCCGCGGCGGCCACCTGCGGCGCCACCGTAGTGCGCGCCGTCGTGCGGTAGCCGATGACGTCATCACTAAGGTATGCAGCCAGGCCGTCCATCGATATCATATAAGGAAATAAAGCGCTACATATACGGAAGCCTGTCTACGGTGGCTGTCGTGGAACGCGCCTACGCGCTGCCTTCCGCGGTTCCCGATTAGCGAGGCAGTCGCGCTAGGCTCCGTCTGCAGCGGTTGATCTGGAATGGGCTGCACGAAATTGTCCGCGCCAGTTACGCTACTCAGAGCGTGGTATGCAACTGTATATACATATATGTCTCTCTTAAAGTGTTTGCATCAACTTATCGCAAAATCAAGACACCTATGCTGCTGCGCTCAGACTTAACATTAAGTATTATCGTAACTGTCCGTGAATTTTTGTTTTCTTTCCTCTAGGTGGATGCAGGTTCGGGACCCATACTATCGCTCCTGGTGCGGATATGGCACTGCAGAAACCGTGTGTTCGTGTTTGGTGCAATAGTGATGGAAGACGCATGACTGTCCAGGGGTAATAACATATGTCTTCCTGTTGCTTCAAGCGGACTATTATAAATGAATAATGCCGGAAACGGTGACAACTTCTGGTTAGCATTCACGTTCTAACGGAGCTTTATTACGTGCGATCAGTTGACGTAATTTTAGTCCATACGTAGCACTTCCCTACCGCGTTGTAATCAGAGAGGGTACCGAGACTAGAGGCTCGTTCACACCTGTGACGAGCACTAGTCGCGCGACCAATTTACTGAAATATAAAAAAGGCGCATACCATCAAGCAAGAATTCAAGACAGAACCGAAAACCAATGAAGCAATTGGGGGAGAACGGTCGCAAAGGGCCGCTTTGGTAGCAAAGCGACTGTCTTACCTCTGTCACTCGCTGCTAGATTTTGCAGTCGCCCGACTACACTTGCAGGAACAGAATGTCAGCTTATTGTTTGGGGCATTAGCAATGTGAGTAAACGTGAATTCTGTGTGTCGATGGGTATAAGTCACATGCATGTGTGAACGTCAGCCACGCCGAATCGCTCTTCGTTCAACGGACGCAAACGGTCGCGCGACAGGTGCTAGTCGCAGGTGGGGACGGGCCATAAGAAACAAGTTTTTGCATGCCTGTTTTCTTTAGAAAGAACTGTTACAGCAGGTCTTAAAGGGGTACTGACACAAAAACTTTGGTCTCGCGTTTTTTTGCTGCAATGTGTTGCTGGGGGGCCTGTTAGTGATAACACGGCACCTCGTTTGCTGCAGCGCGCGACAGATATTTAATTACAGGCTCCTCATTACCGACCAGTTTCAGTTTCGGTTTCAGAGAGCTCGAAAAACGACAAGCCGCCGGGTGCAACTATCACCACCTAGCGTGCGCAGCTCTCGATCACGTCAGCACACAGAACGGTGACGCACTTCCGCACGGTCTGCATCAAGAAGTCCTTTCGAATAGGAAACGGGACAGCAGTGTCGCCAAACACAAAACTTTCAACGCGTGCGCCGCGGCCACGGACTCGCGACCAGCCGCCGAGAAGTATAGACTGCTGGAACAAACGCGGCAAAAGAAAATGGCCGCTATGACGTCATCATAACTTGTTGCAGCGTGGTCACGTGAGGGAAGTAGGGGGGGGTCACCGAGGGTCACCTCTGATGGTGTTACCGCGAGGGAGCTACCGCGAGGGAGTCGATCGCTCACGCAAACTTCAAAATTAATTTAAAATACCTTCTAAACTATATTCGCTGTTGATATTTTGCAGATGATGTACACATGTTCACGCGAATCGAACCCGCAGGCTGTCTCGGCCGCGAAATTTTGTGTCAGTACCCCTTTAATCTGCTTGAGCTGAAACGTTGTCTATCTTAATTGGCGTCTACGGTTACATAGTTCAATATTTCCCTTCCTCTAAAGGTGGTAAACTTCAATATGCATTCAATACGCATATTGAACATTCAATATGAAAGTCAATAGCATTAGGCACCTAGCAAAATGTTTTGCTCGTTTCAATGCATTAAGCATGTACTTCATGAAGTAATAAATTTTGCTACTTGTAAATTTTAAGCGGCACCTCGTCACGTGTTGATGCGAGCAAAGCTGTTGCAACTAAAAGCGCAATCAGAGTCCAATACCTATCTGGTCACGAAATTAGCATTATTCACGAAATTTCGCTCGTATTATTTGGTTCAAGTTCAAGAACTCTGTGCCATCGGGAGTGATTCAGGAGTTCACCTGTCGAAGAGGAAGAAAAAACTTTTGGGTCCGTATTCTCAAACGCTCCTCACCTCAGTGAGGGAGTCTTAACTTCTTCAGGACGCCTTATCACATATTCTGGAAGGCTCTTTACTAAGGTTCCCTCTCTGAGGCCCTCCTTAGTGCTCCCTCAAGTTAAGGTAGCGCTAGGGCAACCTTCGTGCCTCCTTACCTTGCTACTTGCACTGAAAAGACGCTTCTCCGCAGTACTTTGTCAGCCATACTGTGTCCGATTTCTTATCTTCGGTCTCGTACCTCAGCGCAAGCTCGCTATAATTGTGTCCTCGTCTTTGTTCAAAAATTGCTTGCCAAGCGTGTTTTCGAACATGCGGCTGCGCGGCTGTAAAATTTAGGAGGACAAGGCATTTCACAGGAATAGAGAAAAAAGAAGGAAACGACGGAAGGAAAGGGAAATAGTACTTAGAGAAAGGCTCCCTCATCGTTCACCGTTCATGCTAGCGTCTTCTAGGAAAGACAGCTCTTGTTTGGATTAGGCTAACGATGTCTTCGTATGCATGGGCATTCTCCACATGCCATGCCGGCTGCTTCCACAATGATGCAGGTGCGGTCGTCCGGGTAGGAGAAAATCCCGTTTGGTTTGTCATAGCGAACCCAGGGGTGCAGCCGCATGTGCTACAACTATGCCCAGGAAACCCTCCTTTCCTTTTCTGTGAATTATCTCAACCACTGAGATTAGCTATCCGTCGTGATACAGGCGAGTGACCTACGCCTGAAAGCTGGCGCCTACTCTGTGGCAGCAGGACTATTTTAATGCGTTAGAAAAGCAAGCCCGAACAATGACCCTTTTGATTGTACGAGCCTGGTTCGTATGTCCTGCAAACATGCTCACTGGGGAAATCGAGCTTACGTGTTGTGACCAGAGGGGACACGCAATCTTCAAATATTCCGACTATTTGTGACAACTCAGAATGCTACCCCGAGGCACCGTAGTGTTAGACTACTAAGAAATCGTCCACATATATCTGAATACTTCCAGGGCGGATCCTGAGAACCACTGGTGTGAGACTGTCTCGCTTTGTTAGGAACAGGTTGATCCACAAAAGCGCGATGCACTAACCGATAGACACGCACTTGTTCAGAATGCAAACGTAATATTTTACTTTGACCAGAGGGGGGCACGCAATCTTCAAATATTCCGACTATTTGTGACAACTCAGAATGCTACCCCGAGGCACCGCAGTGTTAGACTACTAAGAAATCGTCCACATATATCTGAATACTTCCAGGGCGGATCCTGAGAACCGCTGGTGTGAGACTGTCTCGCTTTGTTAGGAACAGGTTGATCCACAAAAGCGCGATGCACTAACCGATAGACACGCACTTGTTCAGAATGCAAACATAATATTTTACTTGGACATAAGTCCATTCGAGGCAAATTTCCACCAAATTGAGGAATTTTCACAAGCTCAACACTGCTCGGTTATGAAAGTCAATCTCACCTACGTCTTAAATACTTTAAACGATCTCTATTACTCGCACACACATAACAGGCCGTTGAAAGGCATCAATGAAAGCAATGAGCTCCAAGGTTGCTCGACAATCCTGTTTTGGCCTGCTGCAACAGGCGACAGTTAAATAAACGGAAAAGGTTGTGCACCCATATCGCGAAAAAGCAAAGTACACGTTATCATTAATCGGTATGCATAAAAAATATTCGTTATGCTAGCTTAAAAGCGAACGCTTAGTTAATATTTCACACGTACTCTCGCTGTCAGACTCGTGAAACACGCACCTTACCTTACTGAGGCGGCTAAGGAAGGTTGAAGGAAGCTTTCGGAATACGCTGGCTCCCTCAAGGAGCTCCTTAAAATAAGGAGGCATGAAGGGCTCCTCACGTAAGGTAGGGAAATGGTCTGAGGTAAGGAGCATTTCAGAATAGGGGCCTTATTGACCTTAGAGTCATTTATAAGGGGAGGCAGTCTGCAAGGCAATGCCTGTCAGCCACCTCGCCAGCTCTGTTTATGGCCCGAGGCTGGACCCCCCGGTTGTTAGACGACAATATTTTTTCCACGTTACAAGTGAGGGAGTGACCAAGAGATTAGTTGGGCGGAGGACCTTCGCTGCTGTTCCAGACAATATGGGATAGCGTGGCTATTTCCGCGCATAATGAGCAATTGGGAGTAATTAGAGACAAGCGCAATTTGCCCAAAGACTTAAAAAGGACTTAGCGCTTGTTTTATCATGAACCCATACCAACATGCCCAACTGGCAGTCATCCTAAAAGTAATTAGAGGTCAGGGTACATACGTGAGTAAACATACGGGGAGGGGAGGGAATTTAATATCTTGAATTCAAACTGTTGTTTTCACAAGTATCATAACAGAATTCAATATTTCCAATTTTTCTTTTGTACTGAGACACCCCGTGATTGCTTTCGTCTGTCTCGTCTTGCACCATTTAAACATCGCTTTGTAAGTGCAGGCGGCATTTATGTTCGCGACAGCTTTACGAAACGCTCACTAGCCTGCAAAGCAATGTGATGTACAAGCTGCGCACCTCAGCCACCTAGTGCACTGCGTGTCCCCATGCCGGTCAGCACCCTCGTTGCTAGAATAAATTCCGAAACACTGAACCTCAAAGCTGAACGTTTTATAGTTGACAATACTTTACTTCTTGACCGATCACTTAGAATTGAAAGCAGCTTTTAGATGGGAAGCAGTTTATGGCGGAGCTCAATCCGGTGGTGGTGGTGGTGTGCGTCCTGACCACCCATACTGCGCATGCGCCTACTCTCTCTCCCACTCTCCTCCTTTACGCAGGTGTTCCGTCGCCTCCACTCCTCCTCCCCTGCGCTGCAGCCGCGCACTCTCCTGCTTCACGCGGGCGTTTACGCAGGCGTTCGGTCGCCTTCTCTCCTCTCCCCCCACCCCGCGCTGCAGCCAGTAAACCCACTTCCTCCTCTCCCTCCCCCCATTTCATATAAGCACGTGCGCTCGGTCGAGGAAGTCTCGCTTGAATCGTGCGGTCGCTCCGTCGGTTCCTGGTCGCTGCAGTTGTCTCGAAAGCCTCGCTACCCTCGCCGCAGAATCGCGTTGTCTCTCTGTAGCGGAAGCGGTAGGTGGACGCCGACGCTTGCCTTCGACGGCCGAGTGAACGTAAACGGAAACTTGGTGTGCATCCCCAACGCTGCTTCGCATCCCTTCATGGTTCCCCTTTAGTGGGAGATGGTGTAATTTATTTCAGCTCTGACTTATGCAAAGTGAAACACGATGACAAGTTGTTCAGTTCTTCTAGCAGAGCCAGCCATATGCCGGGGGGGATTGCACCAAAATGCATCTTTTGTTATTGACATTACACGTCAATTTGACGTCTATTTACGTGAAGTGGAACTAACTTTTTAGATGACTGCGACTCGTGTCACACTTCGTATTAAGCGCTCGCGCATGCTTGTATCATATATTCAAGATGCGCCATTGAAAAGGCCAAATAATAGCTCTCCTTGTAGCTCTCATCGTCGTCCCCAATGTCTGGGCAGTACAAGTATAAATGTTGACAAAAACAAGATGGAAGTAAACGGATGCATTTGTCACCGAATGCAACCCGTCTTACATCACTCCTTTTATTGTATTTTTTGCTATTTTTCGAGTTCTACATGGTTCAGGACGTGGCATCGTTCGATGACGCGCCCTTTGTTCCTCAATATACCTTTCATTTTGTATGCAAGTTTTAGCCGGTGGTACCAAGAAAATATAGATTATGCGTTCATTACTTAGATTTTTTTATTATTAATCTACCTTGCATCCTTACGACCTTATGAGTGAAAGTTTCACTTACGTTGATTAGCAGAAGGCGTGGGACTTGTAGGCGTTTTTTTGTGTGGTAGCTATAAAAAGGCACTCGAGAAAAAATATCACCGTTACTTTCACCGTTATATTAAATGCGAAGCATTTCTTAGCGAACTTCGGCGACTTTGAGCGTATCCATCTAGCTATCTGGCTATCTATCTATCTAGCCGCCTACGACTTTGTGCTCTCCCGGCCGTATCGTTAATGGGATTTATACCAAATTTGGTATGGCATAACATGACTCTATGACGAACGTAAACGGCTGGTCATATCATGAAAAGCATGACTGACTTGTCATGAAAAGCATGATTTACGTGCCACGCTCATGGTGCGCTCGCGGCCGATTCGTTAGCTTGATATACACGATATTTGGGATTGAGTGACGTGACTGTATGACGAACATAAATGACAGGTGGCAATATGCAAATAATGACTTGTCGTGTGCGACATGACTTGCATGCCACGCTCATGGCGCGCTCGCGGCCGTTTCGTTAGCTTGATATGCACCAAACTTGGTATTGAGTTACGTGACTGTATGACGAACATAAATGACACGTGGTAATATGAAAATCATGACTTGTCATGTGCGACATGACTTGCATGCCACGCTCATGGCGCGCGCGTGGCTGTTTCGTTAGCTTGATATGCACCAAGTTTGGGATTGAGTGACCTGACTGTATGACGAACACAAATGACAAGTGGTAATATGGAAATCATGACATGTCATGAGCGACATGAATTGCATTCCACGCGCATGGTGCGCTCGCGGCTGTTTCGTTAGCTTGATGTACACCAAGTTTGGGATTGAGTGACGTGACTGTATGACGAACATAAATGCCAAGTATGAAAATCATGACTTGTCATGTGCGACATGACTTGCATGCCACGCTCATGGCGCGCTCGCGCCCGTTTCGTTAGCTTTATATACACCAAACTTGGTATTTAGTGACGTGACTGTATGACGAACATAAATGACAAGTGGTAATATGGAAATCATGACATGTAATGAGGGACATGACTTGCATTCCACGCTCATCGCACGCTCGCGGCCGTTTCGTTAGCTTGATATAGACCAAATTTGGTATTGAGTGACATGACTGCATAACGAACATAAGTGGCAGGTGGTAACATGAAAAGCTTGGCATGCGTGTCATCTACAACCCCATTTACATGCCACGCTCATGGTGCGCTTGCGTCCAGTTCGCTAGCTTGATATACACTAAAATTGGTATTGCACGACGTGACTGTATGACGAACATAAATGACAGGTCCTAACATGTCAAACATGACATGCAAATTGTGTAAAGCAGGATTTGCTCCTTCCTGGCTGCTTCGCATTACATCGATTCCCACAGTGCGTGGTATCTGCCGGCTTTTTAATGACACGTCAAACTGCGGTAAAAGTCCGTCTCGCCAATGGCTTTCTGTGTGAGCGAAAGGGCTTCATTTGCGAAGTATTTCAGTCGATCTTTATTACCGGTAAAATTTCATGATATTGCAGCTATGCCATGATATTTTTTCCTACTTCAAAAACAGCTATAAGAAATAGTTTTTTAACACCTTAAAGAAAGACTAAGCCGAAAGGTACGATCTAGCTGTATTAAATGATAGATCGGTGACATTTTTGTGCCGATACCGCTATTCCAGTTGCATGTTCGCGCTGTATGGTCTTGTTAATGACCCTCGGTTGATAACAGGCGTAGAAACGCGATGAAGTGTTCATTGCCTAATCCTTATTTCGCATCCGCAATTGAAATGTTGGAGGAAGAATGAGCTTCGCTTCAAGAGTACAACGCGACAGCGTAATCGGGCCCCCTTCTCATCACCGTCTGATACGGTAGCCTCGCTTCGCTTCTCGATAGACACCTCAACCATGCCGCAAGGAAGGGAACATCTGCACAAGAAACATTGGTCGTTCAAAACTAACCTAGGATGCCTACTGCAAGTACAGTTGCGAAGTGCCCATTAAGCCCCATTTCTTCCTTTTGCGAACCAGCGAAGTACCCACTACGCGTGCGGGAGGTAACATGCGAACCTTTGCAGCTGCTCACTTTGTTGATGATTTTGCCGCTGATGATAAAAATACATGTCTGAGTGCTTAATTTATAATGAGTATGACTTTAAATCCCAAACTCGTGGCGCTATTCACATATCCTTACGCCTAGGGCCATTCTGCGCTTCTGCCACGCAACATCTAGCCGCCTACGTCTGAGTGCTCTCGTGATCGCCTCCTTAAGTTGGGGTAGATCAAAATCAGTATGGGAGGGTAAGAGGGTTTGACGAATATATCTGGGTGGTCATGACATGAAAAGTCAGTGTCGCCACAAGCGCGAAGCAATGAATGCGATAGCAAGAAATTGGAATGTCACACGACGATCGACGAGCAGCTCGATACTTGCAGCTTCCCGCTGAAGCACAAAGGACGGAGCTCGAAAAGGACGCGTAGGTATACACAGGACAAGCGTGAACTAACAACTGTCACATTTGTTCATAGGTCGGCACTTTAAGGGAGTACTCACTCAAACTCACTCACCACAATTTTTTCAGCCTTCGCACTCACTCACGTTCACACTCACGTCCACTCACACTCATGAGTACTCACTCACGTTCACACTCACCTCCACTCACACTCATGAGTACTCACTCACGTTCACACTCACGTCCACTCACACTCATGAGTACTCAATCATACTCAACTCACCACGTTCAAATGAGTGTGAGTGAGTGTGAGTTGAGTGCACTCATGAGTGAGTGTGCTGAGCTCCATAGGTCGGCACTTTAAGGGAGTACTCACTCAAACTCACTCACCACAATTTTTTCAGCCTTCGCATTCACTCACGTTCACACTCACGTCCACTCACACTCATGAGTACTCACTCAGGTTCACACTCACGTCCACTCACACGCATGAGTACTCACTCATACTCAACTCACCACGTTCAAATGAGTGTGAGTGAGTGTGAGTTGAGTGCACTCATGAGTGAGTGTGCCGAGCTATGCATTTGTTACGCATTTGTGTTCGAGGAACGTGCTGCAAGTGTCTGCAACACAGAACCCGACGCTCTTAGATATTTCTTCTTTTGAAGTATGGCGCGGGGAACGACCCCTCTCCGTCTTCTGCACGCTGTGGCGTCTGACGTCAGGTGTGCTCGGTGTTCTTTTTCTTTTTTTTTCGTTCCAGATACCGCGTGAAAACACCTTGGTATGAGTCGGACGCCTCCCAAGAATTTTTCGAAAA
The DNA here is from genome assembly GCA_030522465.1 of Rhipicephalus appendiculatus. Lineage (NCBI taxonomy): Eukaryota > Metazoa > Arthropoda > Arachnida > Ixodida > Ixodidae > Rhipicephalus > Rhipicephalus appendiculatus. Next base: position 56,115 of record JALIZH010014306.1, on the reverse strand, counting down.
GCTAAAGTAGGACCGCAGATACAGCGATCGCTACTTTTGCCTGACGCATTCCCCCCTCAACTCGTTTCATTCCTCAGGAGAGGGCAGCGCCTTTCGCGGCGCCCCGCCCAGTGCATTACGTCACCTCACTTGGTTTCTTTTCCGTGTAACATGGCGGTGCTGTCGGCTGCTGCTGGCAACTCATAGTTCCGGTCGGCTGCTTCTCACTCTGCTGTAGCTGCTGTAGCTGAGCGTTCTGGAGTGGTGTATCCCCGTTCGGGTTAACTGGATGGCGCTTCGAGCGCGCGTGGTTGAAGCAACCACAAGCCGCCGCTTTGTCCTGGAAGCGAGCGCGCGACCACTCGTGGGCTCTTGGCGGGCCAGCCTTTCTTTTCTTTAATTTGAAACAATGCCTGCCTGTAGCACTGGAAACTGCTGAGGCTGACTAGGAAGGTCTTCAAGGAAGACGTTTCACGAGAAGGTACCCCGAAATTGTATTAACCCTCTATTGCAGGGCGTCCCATATTTGGCACATACCGATTAACATTAAATATAAAAAAAAGCGCTGCCATCCCTAGACCAGTATGAAATCTAGACATGAAATTGATTTCACGGTGCACGTGCAAGCTTGGATCACGAACACCAGTGACTGCTATATTTTTCTTGCAACCATTTTCTCCTTGCAGAAGCTAGAAAAAATTATTTTGACATATCTCGTGGCCTTGAAAATTCATGCTCATTAATGCTCTTCTCAATTCCGTTTTCCACTACGGTATATAGTCGGAAATCGGTATGTGCCATATTTGGCACAGTATGCATGTGAGTAATGAACTGTGCAATATGATGCCATCTATGTTTTAACGCGATAGCGTTAAAGAGCTCGTTTCGCAGAAATTCCGACGTCGGCGTCGGCGTCGGCGTCGTTGGTTGTGAGCGAAAAATCTTGTCCGTGACCGAAAAATCATCATCTTGTCCGTGACCGAAAAATCGAGAAAGATGCAAATAAAATAAATAATAAAAATTTTCGGGTCCGAGTGAGGATCGAACCCGGGTCGTCTGCGTGGCAAGCAGGTGTTCTACCACACAGCCATGCCTCTTTTTTTTTCCTTCATGGTATTTATTAAAATGTGTGTTAGAATGAACATAAACGGCACTAATAGTTTGAAACAAGTACAATCACACAGCGACAATAAGCGCTCTGGCGTTACTAAGGAAACACTCGACGACTAGCGAAGTGCATTAGAGCAGCGAGAGTTCATCAAATCATGTCATACGCAAAAGATGGTGAGGCCAAGCACCTCACCAAGATGGGGTACCAGTCCGGTTCAAAATCTATTTCCTCATAAATGTCCTTTAGGTGAACAACCATTCTAATAAAATGTGTTCTCGAAGAAATGGTGGGTTCTGCGTTGCGGTCTTGCATACGTGTCTTCCATAGGCTGTGCATACCCATGAGGAAAAACATATCAAAGGGCACTTCATCCAGTGATGTTGGCAAAAGATACCGTATAGTGTAAGAATTGATTACAAAACTTTTCTTTAGAGCCCGTTGAAGGACATCCCAGAACAGGATAGCGTCTTTGTAGCTAACAAAGCAGTGTTCTATTGTCTCCGGCACATCACATAGGCGGCAGTTAACAGAAGAAACAAAAATACCTTTACTTTTTTAACCATGCTTTTACGGGCAGCGTTTCAGTATGTAGTTTATAGAAGAATGTTTTTGAATTTGGAGGGACATACATTTTGCGCACTCGTTTCAGCACATCATGACCTGGAAGATCGGAGTACAGTGTACGGTACAACGGAGGCGGAAAGAGCATAGATAGCAAATCCTTGTATAGTACTTTGCGCGATGCTGTATACACGTATTCTATAGAAAAGCGAGCTTTAAGGAACCGAATTGCGGAATAAACTTCCTGCATGAATCCCCACAAACACGGGCGCTCGGAAGTGTTTGAAGAAATAACTAAGTCAGCTAAGCAATCAACAAATGTAACCTGCAAGAATGAACGAATTATGGGGTGGGAATTGTCACGGAAAAAGAAAAAGCGGGAAACTGTTTGCCATAGATAAAGATGTACTAATCCCAACCCACCGTCGCTAACTGGCCTGAATATGTTGTCGCGACGCATGCGCTCAAAAGTAGAAGACCATATGAAGGTTGCAAAAGTCCGGTGAAATCGTTGTATATAAAATCTTGCACAGTGGATAAGTTGCAATACGTAGTAGAGCTTTGTTGCTAGAAAAGTATTACAAGCTTCAGCTCTCCCAAATATTGATAGGTGGTGGGGAACAAATGCCTGGGCTTGTCGTTCAAGCTTAGGGACGCGCTCCCTCCAGTAATGCGCACTGAATCTATACGCATCTAACGGTACACCGAGGTACGTTGGTGGAGTTCTTGTCCAATTAATTCCTGCGAATTGACTAGGCGTACTACCCCACGAGCCAAACCATAGTCCTAAACTCTTCGAGGCGTTTAAACGAGCTCCTGATACTATGCCAAATTTGCCTATTGCAGATACCACATTTTCTACACTTGGTTTATCTGTGCAAAAGAATGCTACATCATCTGCATAAGCTAACACTTTAACTTCACTGCCTAATATATCGAAGCCACGAATACAACTAGATCGTAATATACTTAAGCACAGCGGCTCTAGATAAAGGGCAAACAGAAGTGGTGACATGGGGCAGCCTTGCTTTACAGAGGAGCGAATAGAAACAGGTTTCGACAGCTGACCGTTAACAATAAGACGAGTCGAAGATTGATTATAGCAAAGTTTAACGCCTTTAAGCACAACATTGCCAACATTGGCATGTTCAAGAAGAGAAAAAAGGAAACGAATGACTAACCCGATCAAAGGCTTTCGCAAGGTCTACCTGCAACATTGCAAGCTGTTTTTGATGTCCATAACAGTACTGAAGAACTGTACGAGCAACGTGTATATTGTTTTGTATAGATCGGCCCTTAATTCCACATGTCTGGTGAGACCCAATGAGAATGGACATCGCAAATTGCAACCTATTTGTTAATACCTTTGCAAAAATTTTGTAGTCAACGTTTGACAGTGATATTGGCCTGTAGCCCTCAAGAGAGCGAAGTTTTTCTTTGTCAGAACTTTTCGGTATCAAAACTGTGTGGCTTTTGCAAAAGGATCGCGGGAGTGTCTCCATGTCATAACTTATTTTAAAAATATCCAGCAATATGGGAGAGAGAGCTTTTTTGAAAGTTTTGTAAAATGCAGCAGAAATGCCGTCAGGGCCAGGTGTCTTCGATGGAGGTAAGCTGTCAATTGCTTGCTCAGTTTCCTGTATTGTAATAGGACTACTAATGGCGGCACGATCGTCGTCTTCCAATGGGCTCAAAAGGTAAACAAAACTAGCTGTGAGGTCGACATCAGGGTTAGAGAGAGCACTAAATAAACTTTCATAGTATTTTTCGAACTTCGACGTTATGTCTCCTACATCTGTTACAAGAGCACCGTTAGAGTATAGCTCTGTAATTACTTTAGAATTGGCATGGCGTTTTTCATCGAGTAAAGCTTGACGCGTTGGCTGTTCCGAGTTTAAGATCCACTTGTTTCGAGATCTAATACGTGCCCCTCTGTAGCGAGCAGCATCATATTTTTGTAGTTGACATTTAATATTTTCAATTTCATTAATGTACGATCCCGGTATCTCGCATTCCATCTCATAAAGGTTGCACAGGCTTTTAAAGAGCGTCTTTTCTTCATTCTTCCTATAATAAGACTTAGTAGATCCAATCTCGATAGCTATAACACGAACTTTTTGTTTAAATAGCTCCCAAGCAGCATGTATATGTAGACCTCTTGAAAAAGACTGCATCAATGCTGTCCGCACACGATTCACGAATTCCTGATCGCATAGGAGCTCTGAGTTTAACTTCCAAAGGGCCCACTGTGGTCGGAATCTGTTTCGACGATTAGCGCCAATTTGTGCAATAACGATACAGTGGTCTGAGAACGACACTGGTTCAGTGATACAAGACATTTGGCGGCAAAGGAGTGATGAGGACACGTAAATCCGGTCAAGGCGAGCATATGAACTTCCTTGAACTCTTGTATATGCAGTTACTTGACCCGAGACACCAATGTCAATAAGCCCTGCATTGCCTACAATGCCGGATAAAAGGTCGCCACTCCTGTCTCGCCGGCCATTAGGATTGCTACGATCGTTAAGGTCACATACACAGTTGAAGTCCCCCATTAGCACAGTGAATCGGTCAGAGTAAATTAAACTGGACATATTTTCGAATAATTCAAGTCGTTTTGAAATCTCATTAAACGCATATAGATTGATAATTCGCCACGGCGTTCCTTGCAACACAAAATCACAGCACACATATCTACCCTCGTTATCAACACTAGTACTTATTGCCGAACATGGTAGGCTCTTTCTCAGAAATAGCCAACAGCCCGCAGATAATCCTTTTGCATGTGAAACACACACATTATACTCAGACAGAAAGGGCCGGAGGGCCCTCTCAGTCTCCTCTTCGCTCTCAATCTTTGTCTCCTGGATGGCGACAAATTCGAGACGCTTTCGTTTGAAAAGTCTACGGAGCTGCGCCTGTTTCTGAGATGACCTAAGGCCGCGTACATTCAATGTTGCAAAGATAACTCGCTCAGACTGCGCCATGGTGACTACCTTCTATTGCACTTAGTGTTCCATGTGGTTAGTCCTGGAGGTCGATGGTGAGACTTCTCTTGAACCCCCCACCAGGCCTCCCAGATCGTGATCGTCGACACTTTCCTTTGTGCATGGACGTTCGGCGACGGCGCGTCTTCTTATTCACAGCCGCTGTGTCACTCTCGTTGCTTGATTCGGAGCTGTACGTCGCGCGGCGCTTAGGTATTGTAGTATCCACAGCCTGTCCATCATCTTCTAACGTCGTAACGTGATGAAAATGCTGCTGTGAAGCTATGACACACGCAGTTGAAGCATCTTCAGAGACCTCTTTCGTAGGAACCTCCTCATGTGTAAGAGGCTTTCCGGAGTCATTTTGGGTCAGCTGCTTGCAAGAGTCACTTGGTCCTTTGCATGCAGAAACTTCAGCTGCTGTATCCGCGTTTGATTCCTTTGTATCTTGTGGATCCTTTTTGCTGAAGTCAGTGGAATCTGAGGTAGACGGAGTGTCTCCTGTTGCATCCAGAACTTTTGTGGCATCCATGATATGCTCTTGTAGGTTATCATCATGTTGCTGCGTGCGCTGTCGTAGTTTGTTAGCATAGGTCACGACACAGTCCTCAGCTGAATGATCGAAACGCCGACAGTCATCGCAGCGAGGAGTCCTGCAGTTTCGACGGATGTGTCCAACCTTAGTGCAGCGAAGGCAGAGTGGTGGGCGGCCAGGAATCAGAATGAGACTCTGTACTCCACACACAGTCAGAAGGTGCGGAATGTCGCGCACTCGGACTCCATCAGCAAGGGACAACACGACGTCACGATTAAGAGTCCGCATTTGCTCCATGTCCGCCACTTTCCAGCTTTCTGATAATATTGATTTAATTTTTCCGAAAACGTGCAGTGCCTCTCGAAAGTAGGCGTCTTCCAAGTGCTCAGGTAGCCACAGAAGCTTCATCTTTACTTCGGTGGGCTCCGAGTCAATAACAAGGCATCGACGGCTTTTGACGAAAAATTCGCCTCGTGTGACTAACTTCGTTTTCGTCAGTGTTGATTTGCACGTGACCATCCATACATGTGACATCTGAAATTGTCCTATGGAGCTTATTTCCTTCAAGTCAATGATGTCCCGAAGAGCATCTCTGAAGTCCTGAACCCGGTAAAGGCGACCGCCTAAGTCCGCATGTAGGAAAACTGAATCCACAACCAGCTTACCGGTGGGAAGACGAGGCAGTACAACACGGTAGTCATTGCCGCTGGCTGAAGCCTGAGCAGCACCTCGGCCCAAGGCCGATGTTGTTGTTGTTGTTGTTCCCTTTGGTACGGCTCATACCCACTCCGGGGGGATCGGCCAAGAGATCACTATATGAAGAAGTTAAGACTTTTCGATTTTATGAATTTTGATGTTGTGCTCACAACCAAAAGAACCCCATATATAATCAGAAAGTGTGCAATAATTGTTTTTCACCGATTCAGATCAGACACTATATTTCTTTTGTATATAACTTGAATTGAAAATTAAAAATAAATAAGTAACTGAAATAACAAATGGAATAGAATATAATAAACTTTTTGTTTGTTAATTCATCACTGCAGTTATAATAGGTACAGAAGTAAGGATTTTAAATTCGCATTCGTTTCGTTTCATGGAGGTAATTGCAAACGGCATCAAAAGCGTCCTCGTGGCTGAAGCCCAGATCCGAAGCACCGAAAGAAAGTATATTATCACTTGTGCAGTTCAGTCCCAGTTTAGCAAAAGGGATAAGAAGTAGTCTTTTTCTTATTAATCTGTATCGGGGACATGACAAAAAATAGTGCTCGATTGATTCCACTTCTAAGCAAAAGTTGCAGAGGGGTGATACCGCCAGACCAGCCCTGTATGAATATAAATTTAACGGAGGGACACGGCATCTTAATCTAGTTATTAGGACTTCCAATTGTTTGTTATTACACCACTGGCTTTTCCACGGAAATTTTAAATGACTGATTTCTGTACATGACGTTATTGATTCCATGGCGTCTGCACGAAGCGAAAAGTTTCTGTATCTTGTTGCAGTTATATTAGCCACTACAGGAAGGACCGAGAGTATTGGGCCATTCAATGCCGCTCGTGCTAGTGAGTCCTCCATTTCATTTAATTCTAATCCACAATGGCCAGGTACCCATAATAATTTTACGATATTCAGTTGTGGAGGGACTAGCATACAGAACGTCTTTAAGGCAATTGATTTTGATGTGGCTGTAAGGGACGTACATACTGACAAGGAGTCAGTAATTATTATTGCGTCATGGGCGTTCAAAGGTAGCTTCCGCAGCGCTAGAATAATTGCCAAGAGTTCGGCTTCAAACACGGGGGTGTAGTCCGGTAATCTTAACGAAAAAGACCATCCAAGTAAATGGGAGTATATGCCTACGCCTGTCTTTTCGTCAATCACTGAAGCATCTGTGGCAATTATATTTTTTGTTTCCGCGTGTGCAAGATAATCTTGCAATCGGCTATTTAAGACTCTGAATGATTGGAGTTTGGGCTTAGGCGGAAAAAATCTCATCGTATTCTATCTTAAGATTCTGATTTGAATCAATTGCTGCAGGCACCTCTCGAATTTTGACATTTATCCTGTCCAGTTGTTCCTGAACAAAAATTATCTGAGGCGTGCGAAACCGTGGCCAGTGGGCAAGAAAGAAGGAGTTTGGGTCATTTATAAAAGCATATTCAGATCGTCTTAGCGGGTAGCTATAAAACTTTAAGAATGTCTGCACCGTCAGGATACGGAAACGACAAAGCAATGTTGGCAAGCGCGCTTCCTTATACATGACGCTGTTGGATACAAACTTAGGGAGCCCTAGACATAATCGCAAGGCTTCTCGTTCCAGAATAACCAGAGGCTTAATTTTGTAAGCTGGGCCACCGGAGAACAGCATGCACCCGAATTCCAATATTGGTCGCATGTACATTTTATATATCATGATCAGTGTATTCCTATGTAATCCATATCTTCGGTGACTCAATCTGCGGAGAATGCCTAGGGCACGTTGTGCCTTAGAGGCGATACTCTCTATGTGTGGAGTCCAGTTTAGTTTTTCATTATAAATTATTCCCAAATATTTCAGTGACTCAACCTGTGGAATAGGCTCTTGTTTATAACATATCGAAATGGAGATAGGATCTGCTAACGGGAATATTAACAACGCGCATTTATTTACATTCAATGTCATGCAGATTGTCTCTAGCCATGCCTCCAACATATTCATATATATCTGCAGTTTTTGATATAAGGAATATATATCACTATCTGCCGCGAAAAATGCAATGTCGTCTGCATAAACATATACTTTGACATCCTGGTAATTCGGGATTGAGCTCATTAATATATTAAATAATACCGGTGACAAGACGGCGCCCTGGGGGACTCCGCGAGTTTGTTTGAACTTTGATGATGCGCAACCATCCTTAAAACAATAAAATTCACGTGCCCTTAAAAATTCCCTCAACCACGCAATTATATATTTTGGGAAATTGTGGCTCAGTAAGATGTCCAATAAAACTGAATGTTCCACACTGTCGTACGCTTTGGCTATGTCTAATGTCACTAGAGCAGCATGTTGTCTTCTTTTGCGAGCAAGCTGAATGCGGCTTTCTAAGTCTGCGTGTGCACACCATATTGAGCATTCCACCCTGAAACCAATTTGATTAGGATTTAATAATAAATTTTCAGACATCCAAATTGTAATTCTCTTATGAAGCACCCTCTCTATGAGTTTTATCATATTAGAAGTAAGAGAAATGGGTCGTACGTTTTCTATGTCATAGCCGAATCATTGTCTTTTTTGTATCGGGATTATTTTAGCTAACTTCCAATCGTACGGTATCCAGGAGTGTTTTAATGAATAATTTACAGTGTTTAGAAGGTCATCTGGTGATAATTTGAATAATATTTTTATCATGCCAACTGTAATTCCATCCGGACCTGGAGTTGACGAGGGCAAATCTTGAATTACTTGAGCTAATTCTTCCAATGTAACTTTAGTAAAATCCATCATTAACGTTGGTTTTTGCAGATCGTACTTTTTAGTTGATGTAAATCGACACTCCAGGCCTTTGGCTATGTTTTTAAAGATTTCTTCATTTCTTCTGACGACATAATCTGACACTCTATATTAGTTGGAGACGGCAGAATTTTACGTGACCTCATAAACCTAAACAGCGCCTTTTTGTTCTTAGGTTTCGAAAGGTAATCGTAGTGTTTCTTATCATATTCTTCTTTAGCTGAAGCAACTGTGCGTTTAAAAGTTGCGGCGTAAAACTTGTAATCAGACCAATTTTGGGGGCACTGGATAAATCCTTCTTCTTCTTCTTCTCCTCATCATCATGGCTCATACCCAATACAGGGGATTGGCCGAGTAGTAAGTGAATTTATTTTTCTAGTATTTTCTGTAATGTATCACTCAGAAGCTATATTTACCTAATTTATTGAATTAAGGTACGAATTATTGTTAATGAAATGTTTAAAGGAGAAGAATTTAGCTAGATACTCTTTTAGATTGCCTGATGAATTCCCCAATGGCATAGAAAACATCTCTGTGGCTGTAGCCCAGGGTAGAGGCGCCAAAAGAAAGAATAACTGATTCTGATACCTGCAGGCCCAGATTTCGAAGAGGTGGTTCAATGAATCTTTTCCTCAATGACGTGAACCGTCGACATGATAGAAAGAAATGGCTGATGGTTTCCGCCTCGTTACAAAGGAGACACAAAGGGAAAGGCACCAAAGTTGCTCTATGCAGGTAAAATTTTAGGGGGGTAACGCGACAACGAAATTTGGTTATGGCCACTTCCATTATTCTCGACTTAGTCGCTGCGCCACGGAAATAAGAGGTGCTTATATTCTGGAGAAGCTGTCAATACAGGGTCTGATAAACACTTTCTGAATGTTAGTGAGCGAAATCTTGCCATTGTGATGTGAGCTGTTAGCGGGAAAATCCGAATGATAGGTCCCAATAGAGCCGCCTTTGCTAAAGAGTCAGCCATTTCGTTTACCACCAAGCCTTTGTGGCCAGGTACCCAAATTAAGTGAAAACATTGAAGGTGAGCAGGAACTAGTACTTTAAGGAGCTTTAGTATAGGCGTTTCGGCAGATGCAGAAAGAGAAGTACACAAAGATAATGAATCAGTGATAATTGCAACTACTCTAATTGAGATACTTAACTTGCGTAAAGCTAATATTATGGCCATAAATTCAGCTAGAAAAACAGGGATAAAATCCGGCAGTCGTAATGAAAATGACCACTCAAGTTCAGGGCAAAATATTCCAACGCCGGATCTTTCCTCAGATTGCGAGGCATCCGTTGCAATAACCACATTCTTTGGAAGAGTATTTAGATGCTCTTGTAACAGTCCATTTAAAATGCCGTGAGGTAGTAATTTTGCATGGTTGGGAAAAATATCGTGGTAGACAATTTCTATGGAGTTATGTTGCCTAGTCAAAGGAAGGAGATCGCGAATTCGAACATTTAGGGAATCAAGTAATGTTTGAACAAATATAATCTGGGGCTTGCGGAATGTGGGCCAGTGCTCGGAGAAAAAATAAGTCGGGATTAGCTATGAAAACAATTTGAGTATGATTAGTCAGTGATTCATACAGCCTTAAGAAAATCTGCACCGTAAGTAGGTTGAATCGGCTTAAAAGGGGTGGTGTTCGCGCTTCCAGATATAATACTTCATTTGCCACATATTTTGGAAGGCCTAAGCACAGCCGCGAAGCCTCTCGCTCTAATAGGACTAGTGGCCGAAGCTTGTATGCTGGTGCACCGGAAAAAAGAACACACCCGAATTCTAATATTGGTCGTACATATATTTTATACACCATCAAGAGTGCATTTCTTCTCATACCAGACCTGCGGCTGCTCAACCTGCGCAAAACACCCATTGCGCGTACTCCTTTTGTTGCAATATATTCAATATGGGGGGTGCCAGTTTAGATGCTCATTATATATAACTCCGAGGTATTTTAACGAATCCACTTGCGGGATATCCTGCAGCTTGTCATTAATAGATATGCGCACAGGGTCATTAACCGGGAAAACAAGGATAGCACACTCATTAGTATTCAGACTCAGATGTAATCCATCTAGCCAAATTTCGAGTTCACTCAAGTAAGACTGCAAAATATTGTAAAGGCAATGTATGTCAGCGGCCATAGCAAAAAAAGCAATGTCATCCGCATAAACATAAGTCTGCACCCCTGATCGAATGGGGATAGTACACATCAAGATATTAAATAATGCTGGCGAAAGCACTGACCCCTGAGGCACACCTCGCGTCTGCTTGTGTTTGCATGAGGAAAAGCCATCTTTAAAGCAGTAAAACTCCCTTTCTCTCAAGAATTCCGTCACCCATGCTACAGTATAAGCAGGGAATCCGTGACACCGTAACCGATTAATTAAGACTGGATGTTCGACACTATCATATGCTTTACATATATCCAAGGTAACTAAAGCCGCGTGCTGTTTTTCATGCCGGGCAATGTGAACTCGACTTTCGAGGTCTAAATGCGCGTTCCATATTGAATACCCAGATCTGAAGCCAATTTGACAAGGGCTCAACAGTTGTTGTTCATTACTAAATTTTATTATACGATCATGGAGGACCCGTTCAATAAGTTTCACTACATTTGATGTTAAGGCTATAGGTCTTATGTTGTCGATATTATAGCCTGCCCCTTGCTTTTTAAGCAGCGGTATAATTTTAGCAATCTTCCATTGATCAGCTATCCAAGCCTTGCTAATGGAATAGTTTATAAGGCTTAAAAGATCATTGGGGTGCTCCTGGTACATTATCTTAAGCATTGCGTTTGTAATTCCATCTGGGCCTGGTGCTGCATTTGGCAATCTTAACATAGCCTGATCTAATTCGGAATTCGAATCCTTTGTGGCGGAGAACATGAAAAGCGCGACCGTTCGGAACGTCGTCTTCGTTTTCCTCTGCTTGGAAATACTCTGAAAATAACTTCCTCTGCTTGCAAATGCAGTTAAATAACTTCCGTGCTTCGCAAACGCAAGCGTCCTTTATATAGGCGTCGCAATATAACATGTAATAACCCAGGAATATTGCGTGGTACAAGCGTACATTGCCATCGGGCGTCAGAATATGCGACTATCATAACGGTTTCATAGTTTAAAGCCAGTCACCCATTACAAACGGCACACACCTTACTGCGCGTATTCCCCTAACACCACGTAGTGGGTGCATTGCAAGTTCGAAAACATTTCCCACATTTTCCGCGCATAATTGCTCCTGGTTTAAAGCATACCACCCATTACATAGTATGCACTAAGTGATTGAAGTAGGCACTAGGGACGGGATATCGCTATCGCGTTCAACTCTTAAAGGCGAAGCTTAAGGGTCCCCCAATTTTTGTTGCACAATGCAAATACAAACAAAAAGAAATCCTCTGAGATCATGCAGCACAGCTCTGTTTTGCCAGATTTCAGTTGTGGTGGTAGGTTTTGAGATGCTTCACGAAAGTATCGAGGGTCAGCAACAGAACCTGGCAATTTTTTGTTACTTTATTGGCGTGAGTGCGCGAAAAAATTATGTGAAGTCTAACCAGTGCACGGCGATATTTAGTTTTTACGATTTGTCAGCAACTGACGCTCACAACCATATGTCAGTGGTTGGAAATTCGGCCAGGAAAGTATAGCAAGGCGGCACCATGCGAACAGCCAAACGTGTAAGCGGCCATCTTGCACGTAGATGTCGGCAGTCAGATGCACTAACCAAAATGTTCAATCATGCCTGAACACAGGAAGCAATTGCTTTGCTTTATTCCACAAATCACGCTAAAAATACCGCAATCAGTGAGATTTTGTTTTTCAGCCATAGCGCAATTTGGCTCGCCCACTTGCATAGTGTGCCATATTTGGCAGAAACCTTTATCTACATTAATACAGTCACAATAAATATGAAAATTTTTGTACATGTTATTCTGCATGTAGTTAATGATAAAAAAGGATCAAATAATTTTTCAAGTGATTTTCTCATAATTCATGCAATAGAGGGTTAAGTTTTGCTCGTTTTACTAGGAAATAAGCAGTATGATTCGGAATCGCCTGCATTTTAACGCTACAGCGTTGAAGAGCTCGTTTCGCAGAAATTCCGGCGTCGGCGTCGGTGTCGGTGTCGGCGGCGGTGTGGTTGGTTGTGAGCGAAAAATCATCATCTTGTTCGTGACCGAAAAATCGAGAAAGATGCTAAAAAAAATAATAAAATTTTCCGAGTCCGAATGAGGATCGAACTCGGGTCGTCTGTGTGGCAAGGAGGTGTTCTACCATGCAGCCACGCTTCTGCCTGGGATAAAATATCAAATAACTTCCTCTGCTTGGAATAGCAGTGAAAATAACTTTCATGCTTTGCAAACACGCGCGTCCTGTATACAGGCGTCACAATACAACATGTAATATCGCAGTAATATCGCGCGTTACAAGCGTGCATAGCCATCGGGCGTCAGAAGATGTGAATATCATAACGACATTGCGGTTCAAAGCCGTGTACCCATTACAAAAGGCACACACGTTACTGCGCGTATTCCCTTAAGACCACGTAGTGGGTGCATAGCAACTCCGAAAACATTTCCCGCATTTACCACGCATAATTGCTCGTGGTTTAAAGCATGCTACGCATTACATAGTGTGCACTAAGGGATTGAAGGACGCACTAGGGACAGGATATCGCTGTCGCGTTCAACTCTTAAAGGCGAAGCTTAAGGGTCCCCCTTTTTTTTGTGAGCTTCCATACAAAATGAACTCGAAGGACAAGCTGAGCGTAATCCTTCGCTGTCACCGTATGTTGGCAATATAGCTGGCTACATTGCAGGTTTTCTGTGCCTCATTCAGCGGCGGCGGATCTCCTTGCTATGTGCCACTGGTAGCATCAACAGCATCGGCGTCGCATAAATCGGCGGATACGTTCACGTTTCCTGACGAGCGCAGGTGCCACGATGCATGCGCTCATTACGGGCTACCCTTTTAAAAAACCCAGTGGCGCTGTTCCAGTGCCATACATAATTATTGGACCAGTGTGGCGCAGGGTACTGGGAGGCTGGCACACTGCACGACGCACGCTCGACGCTGGCGCGCGGCACGCCCGTTTTGGGCCGAAATCGGGCGTTTAAAGGGCTTTTGAAAATTCTGGTCATGGCCAGATTGTAATTCTGACTAAAACGCTCGCACTGCGACAAAAAACAAACAAACAAAGAGTGAGCGAGGCTCGAACGCAACCCTTTGACGCACAATGCAATGTGAAGCTGACACGCTACCGCTACACTTCAAAGACGGAGCGTGGTGTTTTTACTTTATACCCGATTCCAGTGGCCTGCCTTTTCATCACCTTGTTTAGAAAAGCAGATTTATGTCTGTCAGTGCGCGCGACAACCTAACAGAAGATAGTTAATACGTTTGTTATGTGTGGCCTAGGATCGGAGCTTCCATCTAGCAGGTTTTGTCGAAAAACATAGCATAACCGCAGATGTGAGCTGCATTCAACTTTCAAGCAAACTTCCATGCGCACATGATCGAACGTACGCTGGTGCTGAGTTCAGTAGACGACAGTTGGCCTCTACCGGAAGTTAGTCATCTTTTTGAAAACTTGAAACGAAGCTTCATCATATTTCAGTCTGTTTATTTAACTACAACTATTATACACTTTGTCAACGGGAACAATCGCATCTGATCCAAACAGCGCTCTTGATTTATGTCAGCCATTGGCGAATAATCTTTTACGACGTCGGATGACAGAAACGTGACGTCCCATGACAGACGCCCTCCCACCGACGAGAGTGAGAACCGGCGTTTGTTTGAAAAGAGGGCACCTTAGAAAACAGCAACTTCGCGCTCCGCTTGTAACCTATACGCGACGCGCACGACTGTAATATTTGGCTGAGCAGTTCATAGCCGTGTCTCCTTTCCTCAGGATGTGTTGTTTCAACAAGCCCAAGGGGTGCTTCACAACCCCTCTAAAAACCCTTGAATAACAAGTAAACGCAAAGCTTTAGGAATCATAACACATGGAGCGTATCTATTTGGCTGCCTACGACTTTGTGCTCTAGTGGCCGTTTCGTTGTTGGGATATGTTCCGAAATTGGCATGTCGAGACATAATTGTATGAAGAACATAAATCGCCGGTGATAACATGAAAATGACAATAAGCATGTCAAGAACGGCATGATTTACATGCCATGGTCTTGGTGCTCGTGCGGCCGTTTCGTTAACTTGATATATACCAAAATATGTATCGTGTGTCGAACTCTATGGCAAACATAAGTGACAGGCCCTGACGCACATGCATGTCATGTGCGGCATGACTTACGTGACATGGTCTCGAGGTGCCTGCGGCCATTTAATTAAGGGGATAATACCAAAATCGGTATGACGAGACAGTTCTATACGACGAACATAAACGAAAGGTCGTAACATGAAAATCACGACCTGCATATCACGTATGACGTGACTTGCATGCTACGCTCATGGTGCGCTCGCGGCCGTTTTTTTTTTTTTGCTTGACATATGCCAAATTTGGTATTGCGTGAAGTGACTGTAAGACGAACAGCAATGGTAGGTTGTAAAGTGAAAATCGTGATATACATGTCACGTGTCATGTCACGTGAAGACGAGAATAAATGACAGTTGGTAACAGGAAAATCATGAAATGCATGTCATGTACGTCATGATTTACATGCCCCGCTCATAGCTAGCGGCCGTTTCAGTTGCTTGACAAATACCAAATTTGGTACGGTGTGACATGAGTGAGTCATGCCATAAGTATGGCATAACTTACATACCACGATCAAGGTCCGCTAGCGGCCGTTTCACTGGCGTGATGTACACCAAAATTAGTATTGTGTGACGTGACTGTATGACGAATGTAAACGACAGGCGGTAACACGAAAATAATGACATGCATGTCATGCACGCATGATTGAGATGCCACGCTCATGGTGCGCTCGCGGCCGTTTCGCTGGATTGATATACACCAAAATTAGTATTTCGTGCCGTGACTGTATGACGAGAATAAATGACAGTTGGTAGCAGGAAAATCATAAAATGCATGTCATGTACGTCATGATTTACATGCCCCGCTCATAGCTAGCGGCCGTTTCAGTTGCTTGACAAATACTAAATTTGGTACGGTGTGACATGAGTGTATGCCGAACATTAATGGTAGGTGGTGACCTGAAAATAATGCCATGCATGTCATGTACGGCATGATTTAGATGTCACGTTCATGGTGCGCTCGCGACCATTTCGCTAGCTTGATATACACCAAAATTGGCGTTACGACGTGACAGTATGACGAACATAAGTGGCAGGTCCTAACATGCAAATGATGGCATGCATGTCTCGTACGGTATGACTTACATGCCACGCTCATGGTGCGTTTCCGATCGTATGTTATTTGGATATATATCGAAACTGATATGGCGTGACGAACATAAATGACAGGTTGTATCAGCCAGAATATACTTTTGAGTAGCGTGGTACATAACAGATTCGACATGCATACATGCATGACAAACATGCGATTAGTGATCTGCATGTCATTACATCAATGACTTAATTTGCCTCAAAGACAAATAAGGTGATATATGCGGCTCCTTACTGGCTTCTTCGCATTATATCGATTTCCAGCGCGTGGGATCTGCCGAATGCTTTCTTTACTTGCTGTCCTTCACGCAGCAAATCTAATGGCCAGTGTTATGGATCACTGGATGAGGTCCAGTCCTGTTGACATGTGCGCGAGACAATGTTTCTTAAATTTATGGCTGGATAAATATAGGGACAGTCCAAGCAGCATACTGCCCTCAGAGATGCCGTGATTCTTATCTAACAGGGGTCTCAAACTCACCTCAGCCAGAGGGCCGCAGTCACGAAATTTAGTCCCGCCTGGGTCGGGACAGTGAAGAAGCTCGGAGCGGGGAGGGTAGGCGGCATTTGAAGAAAATGTCAGCTAACGTTGCCGCTTGAAAGCAAGTATTTCCCATATATATGGTTCAATTCTGAAGGGAGTCGACTTGATGCAAGCTTTCAAGAAACATAGCGGTACTGATCTCCAGAATGACTGCAATGTGGACGCCAATTCTGAAAGATAGTTTTTGTTCCACAGTTAGGCTTTACTACATAGTGACCGCATCAGGTGCCTCAAAAAAAAGAATGATTGAGACCAATCACGTCTACGTCGCTCATGAACAAACTTATTAAGAAAAATTCCCCATCTCCCGCTAAAGGGAACCATGTGTGGATGCGAAGCAGGGGGGAAATAATTAGTTCGAGCGGGAGGAGCGTCGCCGCTCTCGTTTCACGGCAGCGGTCCGGGCGCTCGCCGCGGCATTGCACATGAGAGAGAATGAGGCGCGCGCGCTCCGTCATTTTTATACCGCGGAAATACCGTGCCACTCCCAGCGGAGTATGCAGCTGTCCACTTGTCGTGCGCGTCGCTCCGTAGAGGGTTCCTAGAGGAGAGGACGGGGGGGACCGTAGGAGGGGAGAGAGATGAGACGTGCGTGCGCTGTGGGGGGTATGGGACGCGGGAGCCGCTCCGTAGAGTAGAGGATTCCTAGAGGAGAGAGGGGGGAGAGGACGCGCATGCGCTGTGGGAATGTGGGACGCCGGAGCCGCTCCGTAGAGTAGAGGATGCCTAGACGAGAGAGGGGGGAGAGGCCACGCATGCGCTGTGGGACACCGGAGCCGCTCCGTTGAGTGGATGATTCCTAGAGTAGAGAAAGGGGGGTGAGCGTAGGAGAGGATAGGGGAAGGGGACGCGCATGCGCTGCGGGAGGTGTGGGACGCTCCCTAGAGTAGAAGATTCCTAGAGGAGAGAAAGGGGGTGAACGTAGGAGAGAGAGGGGGGATGGGACGTGCATGCACTGTGGTGGTGTGGGACGGACTAACCCCCTCCAAACACATGCAAGCAAGATCAAGGAATGGGGACAACCTGGGCGACAGACACCACCTGCATAGCCATTGCTAAGCAGCCTCTCTGTGCTCTAGGCCATGACTCAAGGAATGGGGTCAATCTGGGCGACAGACACCACCTGCCTAAGCATTGCTAAGCAGCCTCTCTGTGCTCTGGGCCATGACTCTCATGACTGTGATAAGGTTGACGGCCTTCATATTACTACAGTGTTCTGGTTCGCATAATGGGTGCTTCCTTACTTCATGAAAGTGGCCGGACGCGGGACGGACATAGCCCCGAGCATAAGATGCCTCGCATCTAAAAAACTATGCGACGAAGACCGTCATATCCGCGGCGGGCCGCGTGTTTCAGACCCCTGTTTTATAAGATCAAAAAAATTGATACGATCCCATTCCGTCTCGTGCACAGTACGCTGTACTGTAGGAGCGAGGTTTCACGATGGTGTGTGAGATGGGAGTAATTGAGGTAATTAAGTACACCGCAGAGAGAGAGTATGAGGGCACTAGTGAGTCAATTTCAGCAACCGAAAGCAGCGGTGTCGGTGAGCGGGCGTCTGCTGCTCCATAGTTAGCCTTGCCTTGGGCGGTATAGCCCAATTGGACACCACCACGCTCCACACTACTGAGTTTACCACAGCTGGTGAACACTCTCTTGCCGGTAATCAGTAGCGAGCAAAGGCAGAACGAACCGAGATGCCTGGCCGCTTCGTGTGGGCTGTATTCCAGCACACCTAGTGTTACAGACCAAGTCATCGCAGTTTCGGAGACGCATTGAAACGTAAAGCGATTCGTAGCGTTTGTTCCTCTGGGGCCAAGCTACTGTCTTTCAGGAATTGTAGAAAATGGCGGCGTTTTTTTTCTTCCAAAACAACTTAATAAATAAATTAATAAATCGCTTTTTGAGTGCTCATATGACGTTAGTTTCGTCGAATTGTAAGGACATTAATACTGCTTTCATTAAAAATGGACTGTTGCTTTTAGTAAATTCGGTAAACACGGTCCTCAATATAACGCATCGCTAATAATTTTTTTGTCCGGAATGCAGGTGTCCATTCGAGGGTGGACAAAACACAGCACCAGGAGCTCCTCCGACTGGCCCAACGCCAAATAATAATTTCCCTTACTGCTGTGACAGATGCAGCTCTGTCAACTGATCTATCAGGGATTGCTTGAGTTGGTCCCACGGGCTTCACATCGCAAATGACCTGTTGCACCAGATAATAGCAATTACAATATATTGGGGGAAATTGGTGTTTACGAGAGACTTGGGCACTTAAACTGGTCATTAATAAAATTCTTTACACATTTCTTGGCGCTCATGGTGTTTCCACTCTCGACTAATTAATAAGTCACAACAAATCAACTTCTATAGTATAAATATTCGCCTTTTTAACACAAAAGTGTTTTATGTCAGGGTCCACCAAGATTTCAGTGACGTATTTCCGTCACGAAAATGACATCGACAAAATACACAAGATTAGAAGATCAAATTTCCGTGAACGAGAGTCGAACCCACGAACTCTCGGTCCGCGACAGCACATGCCGGGTACGCTATCCACTGCACTACGGTCACACATTTCGTAGGCTTTAAAAACACGCCTTTTATATCTACCACTGTTCTCTCACGGTGCTCTTGCTAAAGTGAAGTAACGCATCATGACCATGACATTCACAATAGTTCTTTCAACGCATCGTTTCGACGCGTCCGTCCCATTCGGCGCGTTTTGAATAGGATAAGTGCAATTTTGTCAACGCCTTAACACACCGCCAGGTGGCGACCTTACCCCAAGCGCCGGCGTCGCTCATAGCATCCACCCATGCAAAAAATAGCTCTGCGACGCGCGTCTGCTTCCATGCCTGCTTTGCCTGGCTTTAACTCCGCATTCCCCCACTCGCTGTCGGCCAACGGGGAAGACACGACGCGCGTTCCGTTTCTCTCTAGTCTGGCAGTGGTGTTTAATAACTGTAACATGCCGTGAGTAGGCGACTTTAGCCCAAGTTCGGCGCCCAATCAGTCACGCTCTTCAGGCTGTCACACCGCTTTCTCTGGTTCCGTTTTCACCCTTAACTGCTATAGCTACCTCAAGCATCTATGGCCACAATAGTTTGTTTAATCATTAATCATAGATATTAGTCGTCGGATGGAGATGTATCACTAAGCGTCAACATGGATGCATCCACGTTAAACGGTGCAATACCTGTCAAATGCCAATAGACATTGTACAAGCTCTCTTATATCAATCTACAGTAAACTACTTCAGTAAGCACACGTTTTACTTTCGTGTTATACCGATTCCTATGAGGAAGGGATCAACCATGTTTTTGTAGCGTAAGTTACACTGGCCGAGGTTGAGCAGTGTCGCGTGGCTTATCGACAGCCGTGCTGCGCATGCCCGAGGAGCAGTGACGTCACACCGCGCACAGCTGGCGCGCCGGAGAAGGCTTGGAAGCTCCTGGAGTGATGTGTGACTAGTGGGCTGGCGCTTGACTCGCATGAGCTCGCTCGCTAGTCCGTCCGTCAATCCCTCCGTCCGTCCGTCCATCTCTCCGTCCCTCCATCCGTCCGTACATTTGTCCGTCCGTCCGTCCATCCATACATCTGTCTGTCCGTCCGTCCGTCCGTCCATCTGTCCGTCCGTACATTTGTCCGTCCGTCTGTCTGTCCATCTGTCCGTCCGTCCCTCCATCCGTCCGCACATTTGTCCGTCCGTCCATCTGTCCGTCTGTCCGTCCGTCCATACATCTGTCTGTCCGTCCATCTGTCCGTCCATCTGTTTGTCCGTCCGTCCGTAGCTCACGCTACATATATCCTGGCATAGCCGAGCTAAGCCACTGCTAATTTTTTTCTGAACTGCGCACACACTCTGTGCACTTCTTAGTGCTGCTTCCACGCAAGTGTTTAGGAGGAGTGGCTGGTTGCTCCAGTACTTAAACGCTTGTAGGTGCGTCGGACATCTGGGTACCTGAATTTGAAACGCATCTTCGTAAATAGGCGCCATTTTTGATACCTGCAGGTGGCAACATAAGAAACTGCGCACTCAGCTTATAGAAGGTGTCGCGAATATCACAAAGCAAGATTTTTTTTTTAATTGGCCGCCATCTCGTCCTGCGAACGTGAATATCCAGCGAAGCTGTATCAAACACCACACATAGTGATGAGGGGGGGAGAAGGGATATGTTTTATTATATTTCAGAGTAATGTTAGTGCTAATCACTTTGTGGTCGCTGTAGTAGAGCGTGATTGGTTGCGCGACCATTTTCTGCAAGACGAATTACTTCTTTTTGTACTGCATTGTATTCACGCTGTTCTTCTGGTGTCCTTAATTCCCGTGGTCTACCCGTGGCAGTCTCAGAACGAAGTGAATCAGTTGCTAGACGGGTCTCCCTTTTATATATGAAAGCGGGAAACATACGCGAGAAGAAGGAAGGGCCATTTGACGACATTTGAAGCCCTCGTGTGAAATGCAATGCAACTGCGAACTAATCTTCAGTGAGAACACGTGAAAGTGAGTTCCCATTGTTCACATGCGCCTTATCATCCAGCATGCGGTTCTAACGCGATAGTGTTAAAGAGCTCGTTTCGCAGAAATTCCGGCGTCGGTGTCGGCGGCGGCGTCGTTGGTTGTGAGCAAAATATCATCATCTTGTCCGCGACCGAAAAATCGAGAAAGATGCAAATAAAATAAAAAATAAACATATCCGGGTGCGAATGAGGATCGAACCCGGGACGTCTGCGTGACAAGCAGGTGTTCTACCACGCAGCCACGCTTCTGCTTTTGATTACATATAAAATAACTTCATCTGCTTGGAATTGCAGTGAAAATAACTTTCATGCTTTGCAAACACGCGCGTCCTGTATACAGGCGTCACAATACAACATGTAATATCGCAGTAATATTGCGTGGTACCAGCGTGCATAGCCATCGGGCGTCAGAAGATGTGAATATCATAACGACATTGCGGTTCAAAGCCGTATACCCATTACAAAAGGCACACACGTTACTGCGCGTATTCCCTTAAGACCACGTGGTGGGTGCATAGCAACTTCGAAAACATTTCCCACATTAACCACGCATAATCGCTCGTGGTTTAAAGCATGCTACGCATTACATAGTGTGCACTAAGGGACTGAAGTACGGACTAGGGACAGGATATCGCTATCGCGTTCAACTCTTAAAGGCGAAGCTTAAGGTTCCCCCCAATTTTTATGCCTGTTTTGTGTGTGTGTGCGTGTGTGTGTGTGTGTGTGTGTGTATGTGTGTGTGTGCGTGCGTGCGTGTGTGTGTGTGTGTGTGTGTGTGTGTGTGTGTGTGTGTGTGTGTGTGTGTGTGTGTGTGTGTGTGTGTGTGTGTGTGTGTGTGTGTGTGTGTGTGTGTGTGTGTGTGTGTGTGTGTGTGTGTGTGTGTGTGTGTGTGTGTGTGTGTGTGTGTGTGTGCATGCGTGCGTGCGTGCGTGCTTGTGTGTTTTACTCAAACAAATACTGAGCATTGTGCTGTATGCCTAATTGCAAAGAAAGATATGTCATTGGCCTGCAATCATTTTAGGGGCACCTAAACCACCCAGAGGACGAAATTTAGTTGTGGCGTTGCAGTTTTGCACGAGTCTACAGCGAACGCATTCATCGGCTTCGTCTGTCTATCTCTCCAAATGTGCTTCCTTAGCGTTCTTTCACATATAGGTGAAAGCGCGAGGAATGCGTGCATCTGTTGCATTGTTAAAAAAAAATAAAACACGGTCATCTAACATAAAACAACCACTTAACTCTTCACGGCAGGGTATTCTTTGTTGCGGCATAACCCATCACAGAAGCCGTAGGTACTTACGAAGATTACCCATGCCGTAGCTCAAGGAACTACTTTGGAAACCGTGGTGTTTCCTTGCGTTACCAATTCCGTACTGCAAGTGAATAGATCTGAAGCCGTACTCATTTATCAACATTAGCGACGCCACACAGCAACTATCCGCTATCGAAGCCGTACACCTCAGAACATTGTCAATACCGTATCACAAGCAAAAACGTTTAAATCCTTTATGCACTGATCTTGTCGATAGAATATGACGATTGAATTGTTACATAAAGATTACGTGCAGATTCAGAGCTTCTACCGTACTTGACACATGCAGTATCTAACATGTGAACCATGGAGCTTGCATGGAAACTATTGAATTTCTCATCGTTGCTCTGTAGTAACAGCAGCTTTAATGAATAGTCAAAGTACCCGAAAGTGGTCCAATATAAATATATGATAGGGAAGAGCGCCACATACACCAGCGGCTTAAACAGACACTCTCTTGTGTGACTCTCTTCTTCTACAGAATAAATTGGCATCACTTGGCCTATATGCCCTTGTGCGAAGTAGTGTTGTAGTTCTATGTTAGGTGGTCTAACTAAAGCGAAACTTGTACACTCGAGAGCTCATAAAAAAGAAGATGCTGATTAGAATACTCATATATCATCAGCCTGACTAGGCCCACTGCATGGCAAAGGCCTCTCTCATGTTCCACCAATCAACCCAGTTCTATGCTTTCTGTTCCACGTTATACCTGCAAACTGTATTTTCTGTCTCCCCCTCACGCGTTTGCCTTCTCTTGGAATCCAGTCAGTTACCCTTAATGACCAGCGGTCATCCTGGCTACGCCCTACGTGCTCTACCCATCTCCATTTCTTCTGCTTGATTTCAACTATGATATTCTTAACCCCGTTTGTTCCCCGACTCACTCTGCTCTCTCCCTCTCTCTTACGGTTACACCTATCATTTTCCTTTGCATTGCTGGCTGCGTCGTCCTCAATTTAAGTTTAACCTTCTTTGTAAGCCTCCTGGTGTCTGCTCCGTACGTAAGTACTGGTAAGGTGCAGCTGTTATATACCTTCCTCTTGAGGTATAGTTTATAACCATTCATGGTATTAGAATGCTTGCCGAATGTGCTCCACTCCATACTTATTCTTCTAGTTATTTCAGTCTCGTGGTTCGGCTCCGCGTTAGCTAGCTGTGCTAACTAGGCGTATTCTTTTACAACTTCCAGTGTCTCGCCACCTATCGCAAAGCGTTGTTCTCTGCCGAGACTGTTGCACAATACTTTAGTTTTATGCATATTAATTTTCAGACCTACCCTTCTGCTTTCCGTGTCCAGTTCAGTAATCATGAGTTGTAATTCGTCCCCTGAGTTACTCATCAATGCAATGTCATAAGTGAATCGCAGGTTACTAAGATACTCTCAAATCATATCAGGGTTCATCGTAAAAAACAGCGCGTGCACACGGGATCAGAGAGAGAGAGAGGACTTTGCGCTGGCTAACAACATGAGCATTTATTTCGTGTGAACGAATACATACACTTCCTTGGAAAGGGAAAAAACAAGAAAAAATGAAGGCAAGTAAAGCCCTGCGCATGCATCTCGACTAGTACATGAAAATGCAAAGTTCAATCACGGAGATAATTAATCTCCTTGTCGGTTAGTGCGATGGACGGTGGGCTTACACCTGATGGCCCAATGGAAGGAATCGTGAACGCTTCATTGATTTCCCGGGCGTGGAAATCGCGATATCATGCGTAAGATGCGCGTCTCTTCAAAACTCGGAGTGCATCCACTCTCGGCACAGTGAATTTCCAGATTGCAGTTTTGTCCTTGAGATTGTTTTCGTGCTCTCGAAGACGGTCGTTCACGCATCGACCCGTTTGACCAACGCATAGCGGCCACCGCAGGACGTTGGTATCTCATAGACCACATGAGTCTTGCAAGGCACAAACCGCGTTGCATGTTGCTTCTTGCAACTGGGAGGATTCGGGCGAGTGGGGTTCACTTTCTTACACAGTGATCCCAGTTTGAGTGGCACCGCAAACACCACCCTTACGTTAGCACGTGCAGCAGCCTTCTTGATATTGTGTGAAGCACCGTGCAGATAGGGTGACTGCCGCTCTTGCCCTGTCATCTGCAGCACGAGGTTTTTTAGATGCGAAGCAGCTTATGGCGGAGTTCAATCCGGTGGTGGTGGTGGTGGTGGTGGTGTGCGTCCTGACCACCCTTACGACGCATGCGCAATCCCTCTCCACACACCTCCTCTCCTACGCTCTCCCCGCTCTCTCCTCTAGGCATCCCCTCGCTGCGCATGCGCGTCCCCTCCGCCGTTCTCTCCTCTCCTGCGCTCCCAATCTCTTTCCTCTAGGCATCCTTCCCGCGGCGTTTACACCCCCCATTACGCATGCGCGTCCCCTCCCCCCTCTCTCTCCTCTCCTACGTTCCCCCCTCCTCCCTCGCCTCGCAACGCCGACGCGGGCAGCGTCTGCTAGCGAGTTCCTTGTTTGAAAAAACCGACTGCTCGCGCTGCACAACCGTTCACTGGCCACCCCGTATATATAGGCACTGGATCTTGAGCTGCAAGGTAGTGCAGGTCAAGATTTCTCCTGTGCGTTGTTGAACAATAAAAATTCGCAGCGTGCTCGTTAACTAAAAGCGGACTGCGGGTCTCTGTGTCCAATCGGAGTCTTCTGTCTCTCATTGCCCATTAGCAGCGATTGGCATGTTCCAGTAGGAAACACCGGTCCATCACTGCGTGCTTTGCGCCTCCCCAGGTTTCTCTCCTGCGCAAAGCCGCGATGAGCGCCAGCGTCAACGCCGCAGCGAGTGTAAGCGTTAGCGCCCGTTGCTTCGCATCTACACATGGTTCCCTTTCGCGGGAGATAGTGTAATTTTTTTCGTCTTGCGGTGTTCCTTGAAGATTACTTCGGCCAAACCGGACAGAAACTGGTCAGAGAAGTCAGCCTTCTTCAGTCGGCAAAACTTGATTGGTGAAGCTGGGAGCGACTTGATGTTGACATGATCTCACCAGAGCATTCTTCATAGCGGAGAGCGCGATAGGCCGTTTGACAAGCTTATAATGATGTCAAGAAAACGGAAGCAGGTCTTCCTTTAAAAGAGGTGAATACTCCCAACAAATGTGCTCTGCACTAAACGCCATCTTGAGGTACAAGAAGCGTAGTTGACCGTCCTCGGGAAGCTCCCTCGTAAACAACTCCTGGAAAGTTCGCGCTGAAGCACTCAAAAATCTCTTCAACCTTGCTGCGCTCTGCCGAGTTTTCACTATAAAAAATCAAAAAGTCATTGACATACCGGAAGACCTAAACCAAGCCGGTTGCTACGATCGAAGTTTGTTGGCATGAAGCCATGCCAACCAACTCAAGTGTTTACGCTTTTAAAGTTCATATCAGGGGCGTAGCCAGGTGCGGGCTTAGGGGGGCTTGAACCCCACCCCCGCCCCCAGGAATTTTTTCGTGCGGCCATGTATCGCCGATCATAAGCGTGCGCTGTGTTCCCCATCAGTGGGGTCAATGGCTCATCGCGGCGCCTCCCATTATTATGTCAATGTCTGGGGCAGATCTGCCCCCCCTGCGCCCTCCCCACCGGGCACATGCCTATGTCTCCGACCAAAACAGCTAGCTACCTGAGCGGGATCTTTTGTAGAATTCTTTTTCGAAGTCGAACAGCCTGGCGGCCCTGTGTGAGGCAGCGCAGTGCATCATATCGTCAGAAATACCTTAAAAACAGAGGCGCAGGGCCATAGGCGTGCGCACGGGAGGGCGGGGGGGGGCAGGGGGCGTGCTCCCCCCCCTCCCTCTAGTCACCTAAGAAGGCGAGGCGCAATGTCCACCCAATACATTGAGTTAACAAGGAAGGTGGGCGCTGCAACGAGTCTTCGCCCCCCCCCCCTCTGAAGGCGAACCCTGAGCTGCCTATGCGCAGGACCTCGGACTGCCATTTTACAACGCAGTGACACGCTGATTAACGGGCTCCGCTCACCCGCTCTGAGCCGTGCCCCGAAGGAGAAACTATCGTTGACTAGCCGAATGCTCGAGATTTTATTGATACTTGTGTTAAGTCGGAGTAAACTTTTTACAATCATGAATTCACCTGGTTGTTTGAAAATTTTGGATTTTTGCGGGTAAAAGGAGACACTGGTCCGGAAAAATATTTTTAATTTTGAGTATTTCCAGCTGAAATTTTTATATGATATGTATTTTTCACAGCTGAAAACAAATATGCAATTACTTTTGGGCTATCACTTCCAGATTTTAAAATATTACTATTCCATAAACTTACATTCTGCCCGGTTTTTAAACAGCTTTCTTATAAAATATTGCTACAAATTTGATATGACAGAGTCCTGGAAAAACCAGGGAGTGCACGAAAACCATAATTTTATTTTTAGCTTCATTGGTTGAAAAGTGATGGCCTTAACAAGTATACTCTTTAGTTTCAAGTTTATTTCAGTTATTAGTACAGAAAGAGGAACATCGTACAGGGTAAATATACAGGAGGAGGTCCGAAAGCACAAGGCTGCAGGGGGGACCTCCTGTTTAAAATTGTATAACAAATTACTTAATTAGCAGTAACAGTGACAAAACAGGAAAACAATTGAATTCAAAAAACAAGCAATAACTCAGGTACAGGTAAAGAAAAAAGTGGCATAAACATTATTACTGGAAGAAAGATATATATCTAGTAGTTAACCAAATACGAATACAATTGTTTTTTAAATAAACCAATCGTAGAACATTGTTTGATGTGAGATGGCAATGAATTCCATAATGACAATGCTGTGAAGTAGGCAGTGTGACGACCAAAATTAGTACGGATAGCAGGCAGTAAAAAATTTCCATTTGAAGCAAATCTAGTTCGGTTAAAGTTACACAGAGCATCAGGACAAAACCCACTTGATGGTACAAGATGGTTCAGTGACTTGAATAGCATGATGATAAGGTGATATTCAAATAAACTAGCAGTAGGAAGTATCTCAAAGTTGTAAAGCAATGATGATGCACTAGTGCGATATGAACTGAAAGTTATTAATCTAATGGCTTGGTTTTGAATGTGCTGAATGGGAGATAAGTGGGTTAGGTATGTGTTTCCCCATGTAGTGATGCAATAATTAATATTACTATGAATAAAAGCGTAATATAACCTGATTATAGTTGAAGTGTTAAAATAGTTACGTGCTCTGATTAAAATTCGAATACCAAACGCTAGTTTTTTTCGTAAGTGCATGACATGGTTAGTGTATTTTAGGTTAAAGTCGAGAATGACTCCTAAGAAAGAGCATTCTGTGTCAGGAGTAATGAGTATGTTATTTAGTTTAATAGTAACTTGGGAGGGAAGAACTTTGTTAGTTGAGTGGAATATCATGAACTTAGTTTTCGTAGGGTTAATACTGAGGGCGTTAATACGACACCAGTTTAGAATGCTATTTAAATCATGTTGTAATTTTAGCATCAAAGAGTGAATGGATTTATCAGTGGCTAGTATGGTAGTGTCGTCGGCATAAAGAAAAGGTTCAGAGTTAGTAACTTAATGGGGAAGGTCATTCATGTAAATCAAAAATAAAAGCGGGCCAAGAATGGACCCTTGAGGGACACCTTGATTAGTTGTAAGAAAATTTGATAATGTAGAGCGAACATAAACAGCCTGTTGTCTATTATAAAGGTAACTTTAATGAGTGTTAGGGCAGGTCCAACAATACCAACAGACATGAGTTTGGGTTCCAGGATGCTGTGGTTAAGGGAGTCAAAAGCTTTGGTTCGGTCAATGAACAATGCTCCAGCCAATGCACCAGAATCAATAGCTTTTTTAATCTTATCTGTAAAAGTTAGCAATGCAAGACTGGTCGAAAAAGCTGGTCGGAAACCAAACTGATGAGAAGTTAAAATGGACAATTTAGATAAGTAATTAGTGATGCGTTTTTCGATACACTTCTCTATTATTTTACTAAAAGCTGATAGGATAGCTATAGGGCGATAATTAGATATACAAGTTCTGTCGCCTAGACTGGTATGATTTTGGCTTTTTTTAATTGTAATGGGAATGACCCAGTCTTGAAAATTAGATTTATAACGCGGGATAGAGGGATGGCAATATGGTTGGCAATTAACTTAATGTTCGATGAGTGGATTCCGTCAAGTCCTGCAGAAGTGACTAAGTTTACTAATAATGCTGAGCATTTCGTTAGGACATGTAGGAAAAAGGTAAAATGATTGTGAAGAGCGGACCTGAGATTGATTCGGAGTTGGGGGTGGACTAGAAGCTTGATTACAATGAAATGAGTTGAATTCATTTGCAATGTCGATTGGCTGATCTAAGACACGGTCAGCAGTTTGAAGCTCAGTGATAGTTAATTCGGACGTGTTCAAGTTTAGAAGGAGTTAACTATTTGCCATTGTCCTTTAGAGTTGGTGCCAGCGTGCGTTATTTTTTCTTCGTAATAACTTTCTTTGGCTATTTTTAAGAGTCTATTAAGGGTATTGGAATAGAGAGTGTAACGATTTTTTTAATTTCATATTGAAAGGACGGCGTTTGACTTTGTTGTAAAGGTTTTCTTTTTTTGCGCATGCATGTCAAAAGACTGTTTGTTATCCACGGATTGTGGGGAGCTGAGTAGATTCTTTTGCATTTAACCACCGTGATGCTGCTCATAAGAAATCTGAAAATGTTGCTTAACTTTATTCTTAATTAAATCACTGTTCTCAATAAAATTATCATAAATTTTTATCCATCTCGCACTAATCAATGTATAGGCTTTCAAATGCTGCAAGAATTATCAAAATCCGACCGCTAGATCGAAGGATACTCTGGGCAATGGCCTAGGATGGGATGAAAAATGTTTTTTTGAGAAAATGAGAAAAGAAGTTTAGGAACATATTGAGCATTTGTATACAACAGAAAAAAGTGTAAATCAGTGTGATAATGATGCTAGAAGCCACCAGGAGTGCATGTGTTTCTTCTCTGATGCCACTAGTCGGCGATTGTCCTTTTCTAGACATCTTTTAGAGGCTACAACACTCTGCTGCAGGTGCAGTTCATTTAGGATTGCTGCATCTGCTCTCCCTCTGCCTGCGTTGAACCTGCTTCGGCCACAGCAGCCTCCACGGTGAAAAGTGAGGCGTGTTTGTTCTTCGACAAAAGTGGTCAAATCACAGAGTACAGGCTCTCATTCGGATTTTGGGTCATGCCTCGCTGACAACGCTCCAGCAATTTTTTATCGAAGAGGCGCGTGTACATTGGCCGCAACGCATCAACAACATGCTCCGGCAGGTTGTAGCGGTGCTTAGGAGGAGTCTCCTGTTGGCAATAGCCCTATTATATTTGCACCAGGTCTCTTCACCACTTGGGTCGTGCGAGTGCTTCGGGCTTGCATCAGTATATGTTACATGGTAGAAAGTTGCCCGAACAGCACTATGCATTGCTTCGATATTACCTTGAGTTTTCAAAGCAGAACCATAATATAAAGTGAGCTTCGTGACCAGCTTGCCCGTGAGTCTTCTCTTACCACCAAGGCTTGGCTTTTCTTCAGCTGTTTGTTTTTTCAGGAGGTTTCGAAGAGCTGTGCCCATGCGTTTATGCACATGGTTGACACAGTCCTCCGTTTATATTGGCCCAAAGCCATATACTTGCGCCTCCCGCAGGCTATAGAAAGCCCGGCTGTCTCCATCGCATAACATGATTGTGAAATGCAGCCCATGCCTTTCCAATGAGCGGCCAAATAAAATTTGTGCCGCTTCCACCTCCATTTGGCCTGGCTTACTGGAGGTGTTCTTTCGGCAACTATGGCCAGGAAGTCACTCGGCATACATTGGGTAGTCCTCCTTCGGCCCTAGCTGGCACCCCAAACAGAAGTTGGATAGCACAACAAAGTCGAGCACATATCCTTTGAAGAGCTCGATAACTCTCCCAACACAAATATAGGATGAGTGACCCCTGGTCAACCAAGTCCTATCTAAAGAAATGGCT
The DNA here is from genome assembly GCA_030522465.1 of Rhipicephalus appendiculatus. Taxonomy (NCBI): domain Eukaryota; kingdom Metazoa; phylum Arthropoda; class Arachnida; order Ixodida; family Ixodidae; genus Rhipicephalus; species Rhipicephalus appendiculatus. Next base: position 25,752 of record JALIZH010014306.1, on the reverse strand, counting down.
ATGTTTCCAGGGTTCCCATAGTTTAGATGGGCATACAGTGTTTTGACAGTGCTCACGCTGTCGTTAATAACGCGCGCGGCAGCCTTCTGTGAGGCAGGATTCATTTTCAATTTCACGTAATCTTGATATATCTTTGTGTCAATGCCTCTCGTGAAATATTCAGGGTGAAGAAAATATCATTTAACGCAGTCTGTCCGTTTCCTGTGCTCATTTCCGCGCAAACCACGAGCACGTTATCTCTAGAGGGCCACGCGCCGCATCTCCCCTTGCCCTCAGCGAGCTCGATACAGTCTTCAGTTCCCCCGCACTCGCCGCACGTCAGCACAAGTTTCGCGGCGATGCCATAATCCCGGTCTTCCTTGGAGATGCTGCAGGCCCGCCACATAAACCACACTTCATGTACTGAAGCAGTTCATTCACCATCGCTAAGCTTACGACGGTGAATGGCGTTCCAGTCGTCGCGGCTGCTTCCGAGTCTCAAAAAAAAAATTACACCATCTTCCCGAGGGGAACCATGGGGTGATGCGGAGCATCTCGGATCGTTATTACGCGCTCACGGTCGCGTGCAGCATCGGGAGCAGCCTCTCGTTGTTGACGTTTACACGCGGCTTCCCGTTCTCGAAGCTCGGGTTCCGCCACTCGCTTCGTACGTTTACGTTGAACTTCACGGTCCCGATCCTCAGGTTCTGCTGCTCGACGTTCACGAACCAACGCTGCTTCACGTGCTCGAAGCTCAGGATCCGCTGCTCGACGTTGACGCTTCGAAGCTGCTTCTCGCTGACGAAGTTCAGGGTCCACCGCTCGCTTCAAGCTTTTGCGTTCAGCATCCCGTACCCTTCGCTTCGCAGCTTTGTCTTGAGTGGACGTAACGTTGCTAGTGTTTGGGCTGATAGTGACGCGTGCTTGCGTCAGCCCGCTCACTGACGGGACTGTTGCTTCCATCACACTTCATCGGAAGCATCAACGGAGTCAAGCGGAGTCAACCGAAGCAAGCGCTACACTGAACGCGCGCAGCGCTCTACCCGCTTAGACGAGGAGAGTAGCGCATGCGCCGCGAGAGCAGAAGCGAGAACGCAGGATAAGCGCAAGCAGGTGGCAGGAGAGAAGTGGAGAGAGTAACGCGCAGCTGTTGGAGAGAGGGAAGGAGGAGAGTTGAGCATGCGTAGTGTGAGTACGGACGCCGTCGCCGACGCCGCGGGACATAGCCAAGAGATGCTCCGCATCTAAAAAGACCGCTTGCGTCGTGTGGCTGACGTCGGCGAAAGGTCTCACTGAATATCACTCGCGCGACACTCGATGGCCATTTTTTCGAAGAAGCTTCGGAAACCAGGGGAGTGTCGACGCGCACAGTTCGCGCGTGATCGTTGGCCCCGGCTATCTCTTCCGTGATCGCGGGTGCCGCGTTCGTGATAGCGTAGTAGTAAGTGGTTATATAAAGATGGAAAGAAGAGAAAAGTGACCGTCCCGTAACTGTCTCTCCTTACGAGGACACCTCAACAGGACGGCACAGGGATGGGGTAAGGAGAATAAAAAGATAGTGAGGAGGCAAAGGACAGTGGGAGAAAAAAACAACACCAACAAAAAAAATGGATTGATTTTGCGTGCCGTCTGAACGTGCGAGCTCTCGCGCGAAGCGCAGCCGTCAGGAAAGGCCGCCGAAGAGGCCGGGAGAACGAGGATCGCCACAGGATGGGCAACATCAAACGGGCCTGGGGGGCGCGGCGCCTTAAATGGGTGAGCGCACGAAGCGCTCGCCGGAGCACGTAGCCCTGGCTCGGTAAAAAAAATCGCACACATCTCCCCGTAAAGGGAACCATGAGTAGTATGCGAAGCAGCCATGGGTCGACTTAAAGTTCTGTAAAGAAGTGCTTTTTATTCATCACCGTACACGGTCATGGTTGCCTTTCAATTGTAGTAGTTACCGTTGCTCGTCATATATGACTTTAAGCAAGCGGCAAGCGGACCCTAAGCCCCGGGTCCGCTTGCCGGCGCTGCCGTTTCGCTGCAGCTGCGCGAGCCCGCGCCGCCTCCGGATCGGCTTCCCGACGTTTCCGTGCTACTTCAGGTTTGGGAGCCCTTAGCTCCGGGTCCGGGTCGGCTTGCCGGCGCTGCCGTGCGGCAGCCTCTCTGCGAGCCCGCGCCGTCGCGCTGCGATCATCTATCGAAGTGCACTCCATGACAGCCGCTGTAGAAAGAGAGCGCTGGGGCCCGGGGCAGAGCGAGCGCTTTTATCGATGCGACGCTAGCTGTCTCCACTAAAACTAGCACGCGCCAGAGTGGAGCGAGCGCGCTACGCTGCGCCACTAGCGAGCGCTCCGAGTACTAGCGTGTCACGACGGACGAGGAAGGTGCAATCCCCGACCATTAGCCGCTTCGCATGTAATAGAGCAGGGGTCTCAAACTCACCTCAGACAGTGGGCCGCAGACACGCAATTTAGTCCCACAAGGGCCGGGGCAGTGAAGCAGGTAGGAGCGGAAAGGGGGGAGGGGCAGGGTGGTGCAGTTTGCAAGAAAACGCTGTCATTTGAAAGAAAACTTCCCACATCTCATATACAGCCATAAGCGTGCTCAGGGTTCTCCTTCAGGGGGGGGGCGATGTTTCGTCGCAGCACCCCCCTCCCTATTATGTCAATGTAAGAGGCTCACTTTGCGCTCCCCCCTATCGCCCCCCACCTACATATTATGTCAATGTATGGGCAGGGGGGGGGGGGCTCTGCGCCCCCCCTGCCCCCCCTCCCCCGTGCGCACGCCTATGTATACAGCTCATTTCAGTAGCAGACGCGGTGCCAGGATTATGACAACATGTTGCTACCGATCTCCCAATGACTCAATCTGGGCGCGGATTGTGAAATATATAATTTTTTGTTTCGTGGTTATGCTGCAAAACAAGGTGAACGCATGGGATGCCTCTCGGAGACAATGCCTTAAACCAGTCAGGCCTGTGTAGCTCACGAACATACTTATAAGAAAATGAAAAAAAATTATACATTTCCCGCTAAAGGTAACCATGTGTAGATGCGAAGCAGCGGGCGCTAACGCTTACACTGGCGGTGGCGTTGACGCTGGCGCTCATCGCGGCGTTGCAAAGGAGAGAAACCTGGGGAGGCGCAAAGCAGGCAGTGATGGACCGGTGTTTCCTACTGGAACATGGCAATCGCAGCTAATGGGCAATGAGAGACAGAAGACTCCGATTGGACACAGAGACCCGCAGTCCGCTTTTAGTTAACGAGCACGCTGCAAATTTTAGATGCGAAGCATCTTATGCTCGGGGCTCTGTCCGTCCCTCCCCCGTCCCGCGTCCGGCCACTTTCATGAAGTAGGGAAGCACCCATTAGGTGAACCAGAACACTGTAGTAATATGAAGGCCGTCAACCCTATCACCGTCCTGAGAGTCATGGCCGAGAGCACAGAAAGGCTGCTTAGCAATGGCTAGGCAGGTGGTGTCTGTCGCCCAGGTTGACCCCATTCCTTGAGTCATGGCCGAGAGCACAGAAAGGCTGCTTAGCAATGGTTAGGCAGGTGGTGTCTGTCGCCCAGGTTGACCCTATTCCTTGATCTTGCTTGCATGTGTTTGGAGGGGGGCTTAGTCCGTCCCACAGCGCATGCACGTCCCCTCCCCCTATCTGCTGCTACGCTCACCCCCTTTCTCTACTCTAGGAATCATCCACTCAACGAAGCGGCTCCGGCGTCCCACATCCCCACAGCGCATGCGCGTCCTCTTCCCCTCTCTCCTCTAGGTATCCTCTACTCTACGAAGCGGCTCCGGCATCCCACATCCCCACAGCGCATGCGCGTCCTCTCCCCCCTCTCTCCTCTAGGAATCCTCTACTCTACGGAGCGGCTCCCGCGTCCCACACCCCCACAGTGCATGCACGTGCCCTCTCTCTCCTCTCCTACGGTCCCCCCCCATTCTCTCCTCTAGGAATCCTCTACGGAGCGGCGCGCACGACAGGTGGTGTGACAGCTGCATACTCCGCTGGGGGGTGCCACGGTATACGTCGGTATAAAAATGACGGAGCGCGCGCGACTCATTCTCTCCTGTGCAAATGCCGCGATGAGCGCCCGCACGGCTGCCGTGATATGACAGCGGCGACGTTCCTCCCGCTCAAGCTAATTATCTCCCCGCTGCTTCGCATCCACACATGGTTCCCTTTAGCGGGAGATGGGGAGTTTTAGATGCGAAGCACCATAAGGGGAACGTGCATAGACCTCATCTTCGCAAACTTCACAATGAAAACTCTTCAAAAGCAACCCCTCACGCTACACTTCACCGATCACAACGCCGTCGTCTTCAAAGCACCCCGTGCACCGACACAAGGAATCGCACACGTTCCCTAAATAAACACGCAACTACCACATTCTCCATCTTCTCTTATACATTCTCGTTTATCCTTGCAATAAAATTCCCGCTCAAGCTATCCATCTCTCCGCTGCTTCGCATCCACACATGCTTCCCTTTAGCGGGAGATGGCGAAGATTTTTAGATGCGAAGCATCTTATGCTCGGAGCTCTGTCCGTCCCTCCCCCGTCCCGCGTCCCGTGTCCCGCGTCCCGCGTCCGGCCACTTTCATGAAGTAGGGAAGCACCCATTAGGTGAACCAGAACACTGTAGTAATATGAAGGCCGTCAACCCTATCACAGTCACGAGAGTCATGGCCGAGAGCACGGTGAGACTGCTTAGCAATGGCTAGGCAGGTGGTGTCTGTCGCCCAGGTTGACCCCATTCTTTGAGTCATGGCCGAGAGCACAGAGAGGCTGCTTAGCAATGGCTAGGCAGGTGGTGTCTGTCGCCCAGGTTGACCCCATTCCTTGATCTTGCTTGCATGTGTTTGGAGGGGGCTTAGTCCGTCCCACACCACCACAGCGCATGCACGTCCCCTCCCCCCTCTCTCTCCTACGCTCACCCCCCTTTTTCTCCTCTAGGAATCCTCTACTCTACGGAGCGGCCCCCGCGTCCCACACCGCATGCGCGTCCCCTCCCCCCTATCCTCTGCTACGCTCACCCCCTTTCTCTACTCTAGGAATCATCCACTCAACGGAGCGGCTCCGGCGTACCACAGCGCATGCGCGTCCTCTCCCCCCTCTTTCCTCTAGGTATCCTCTACTCTACGGAGAGACTCCGGCGTCCCATAGCGCATGTGCGTCCTCTCCCCCTCTCACCTCTAGGAATCCTCTACTCTACGGAGCGGCTCCCGCGTCCCACACCCCCACAGAGCATGCACGTCCCCTCTCTCTCCTCTCCTACGGTCCCCCCGTTCTCTCCTCTAGGAATCCTCTACGGAGCAGCGCGCACGACAGCAGGTGTGACAGCTGCATACTCCGCTGGCGGTGCCACGGTATACGTCGTTATAAAAATGACGGAGCGCGCACGCCTAATTCTCTCTCCTGTGCAATGCCGCGATGAGCGCCCGGACGGCTGCCGTGAAACGAGAGCGGCGACGTTCCTCCCGCTCAAGCTAATTATCTCCCCGCTGCTTCGCATCCACACATGGTTCCCTTTAGCGGGAAATGGACAGTTTTCTAGATGCGAAGCATCTTATGCTCGGGGCTCTGTCCGTCCCTCCCGCGTCCCGCGTCCCCCGTCCCGCGTCCGGCCACTGTCATGAAGTAGGGAAGCACCCATTATGCGAACCAGAACACTTTAGTAATATGAAGGCCGTCAGCCACTATCACAGTCATCAGAGTCATGGCTGAGAGAACAGAGAGGCTGCTTCGCAATCGCTAGGCAGGTGGTGTCTGTCGCCCAGGTTGACCCCATTCCTTGATCTTGCTTGCATGTGTTTGGAGGGGGCTTAGTCCGTCCCTCCTTCCCGCGTCCCACATCACCACAGCGCATGCGCGTCCCCTCCCACTCTCTCTCCTACGCGCACCCCCTTTCTCTCCTCTAGGAATCCTCTTCTTTACGGAGCGGCCCCCCGCGTCCCTCACCCCCTACAGCGCATGCGCGTCCCCTCCCCTATCCTCTCCTACGCTCACCCCCCATTTTCTACTCTAGGAATCATCTACTCTACAAAGCGGCGCCCGCGTCTGACACCTCCACAGCGCATGCGCGTCCCCTCCCCCCCTCTCTCCTCTAAAAAATTCTCTACTCTACGGAGCGGCTCCCGCGTTCCACACCCCCCACAGCGCATGCACGTCCCCTCTCTCTTCTCTCCTACGGTCCCCCCCGTTCTCTCCTCTAGGAATCCTCTACGGAGCAGCGCGCACGACAGCAGGTGTGACAGCTGCATACTCCGCTGGCGGTGCCACGGTATACGTCGTTATAAAAATGACGGAGCGCGCACGCCTAATTCTCCCTCCTGTGCGATGAGCGCCCGGACCACTGTCGTGAATATAGAGCGGCGACGTTCTTCCCGCTCAAGCTAATTATCTCCCCGCTGCTTCGCATCCACACATGGTTCCCTTTAGCGGGAGATGGGGAATTTTTAATCACGAAAGTAACTAGCAATGCGTCCAGACCTATATTATTGCAAATTACTACCAGCGCGTTAACAAATATGTGCAGCTAAAAAATTGAAGGACACTTTGTACATTCCAAAGTGTGTTCGGCGAAAGCGTGTGGCCATTCCACTGATTATGCCATGTCTTTTTTCTTTTACACTCTCAGTGGCATAAGACACAAACCTAATGGGTGCGTGTTTTCTTCTTTAATTTTTTATCGCGAATCGCAGCGAGACGCGAGACTCATCTTCCTCCGTTCGCATGCGTTAGTATTTTCTCGCGCTTTGCGCATCGTGCAAACGCCATCCGCGTTCCAGCTCTTAAGTTGACGGACCCTTTGTAAATTGGAAAGTGTATTCCGTGAACACCTGGGTCCATTGAGACGGCGTCGGTCAGAATGATTGCAAACTCTGGTCACAGCGACGCCACGCAAGCAAAGCGCGAGCGCTATAGAGTCCGACGCGACCGGCGTCCGTCTGCGCATCCCGGCGGCCACCTGGCTCAGTGCCAGAGCTCGGATGGACGGACGGACGGACATGGACGGATGAACGGACGGACGGACAGACGGATGGACGGACGGACGGACGGACGGACGGACGAACAGACAGACAGACAGACGGACGCACGGACGCCGGACGAAGGTCGGACGGACACCGGACGGACGTGAGCATGAGACATTAAAGACTTTCGCCTTAAAGATTACACCATCCACCGCTAAAGGGAACCATGTGTAGATGCGAAGCAGCGGGCGCTAACGCTTACACTGGCGGCGGCGTTGACGCTGGCGCTCATCGCAGCGTTGCACAGGAGAGAAACCTGGGGGGCGCAAAGCACGCAGTGATGGACGGTTGTTTCCTACTGGAACATCCCAATCGCTGCTGGGCAATGAGAGACAGAAGACTCGGACTGGACACAGAGACCCGCAGTTCGCTTTTAGTTAACGCGCACGCTGCGAATTTTTCATCTTTCGGCAACGCACAGGAGAAATCTCCCACCGGCACCACCTTGCAGGTCAAGATCCATTGCCATATATACGGGGTGGCCAGTGAACGGTTGTGCAGCGCGAGCAGTCGGTTTTTTCAACCAAGAAAGTCGCTAGCAGACGCTGCCTGCGTCGGCGTTGCGTGGCGAGACAGGGGGAGGGGACGCGCATGCGCATTGGGGGTGTGGTTGCCGCGGGGGGGGGGGGGGATGCCTAGAGGAGAGAGATGGGGAGGGGACGCGCATGCGCAGTGAGGGGTGTAGACGCCACGGAGAGAGATGCCTAGAGGAGAGAGAGGGGGAAGCGTAGGAGAGGGAGGGGCAGGGGACGCGCATGCGCAATGGGGGTGTTAGCGCCGCGGGAGGGATGCCTAGAGGATAGAGGGGGGGAGGGGACGCGCATGCGCAATGGGTGTGTAAACGCCGCGGGCGGGAGGGATACCTAGAGGAAAGAGAGGGGAAGCACAGCAGAGGAGGTGCGTGGGGAGGGTTTGCGCATGTACAGTAAGGGTGGTGAGGACGCACACCACCAGCACTACCGCCGGACGGACGGACGGACACCGGACGGATGGACACCGGACGGACGGACACCGGACGGACGTGAGCATGAGACATTAAAGGCTTTCGCCTTAAAAGGTGCGTTAGTCGTTCTGGGTTGGTGGCGCAGTGGTTTAACGCACTGGTCTCGCGACCGCGAGATCGAATCGCGTAACCTCTTTAGGGGCGAACCTTCGTTTAGTCTAACCTTGTCCCGCGTCAGGCGTAACCGGCAGTATCTCGTGATAATGATGACGATGACGCTGATGACCATGAAGAATAAGCGCGTTCCAGACCACCTCTTGTTGCCATGGCGTGCACCGAGGAAGCAGAGCGTCCCGCAGGCGGTGTGGCCATCTATGTCAAGCAGAACACTGTAGTACAATAAGGCCGTCCACCACCCCTACAGTCACTAGAGTCGGGACCGAGAGCATGGAGGGGCAGCTTAATAATGGCTAGGCAGGTGGTGTCTGTCGCCCAGGTTGGCTCCATTCCTTGATCTTGCTTGGATGTGCTTGCGGGGGGCTTAGTCCATCCGTCCTTCCCACGTCCTACAACGCTCCAGAGCATGCGCGTCCCCTCCCCCTCTCTCTCCTCTCCAACGCTCACCCGCTTTCACTCCACTGGGAATCCTCTACTCCACGGAGCGGCGTCCGCGTTCCACATCCCCACAGCGGATGCGCGTCCTCTCCTCCTCTCTCCTCCACACTCACCCCCTCTCTCCCCTCTACGAATCCTCTACGGAGCCATAAAAGAAGCCCTACCCCTCCACTTCTCCGACCATGAAGACGTTATAATGAAGGGGGACCGGAAGCCACGTCTAGCTACCATTTACGAATAAATAAAATTTCTTGTATATACACACACAGTGTTTGTCACGTCTTTGATGATTTACTGGAGGAAGATTCACAGTTTACCGATGAACCTCCAGAGCTTCGCTCACTCATCATCATTCACTCCGTGGATATGCTGTGATTTTTATTGTTCAACAACGCACAGGAGAAATCTCCCACCGGCACTACTTTGCAGGTCAAGATCCAGTGCCATATATACGGGGTGGCCAGAGAACGGTTGTGCAGCGCGAGGAGCCGGTTTTTTCAACCAAGAAACTCGCTAGCAGAAGCTGCCTGCGTCGGCGTCGCGAGGCGAGAGAGGGGGGGAGCGTAGGAAAGGAGAGAGAGGGGGACGCGCATGCGCAGCGGGGTTGTGGACGCCGCGGGGAGGTGCGCAGTAAGGGTGGTCACGCCGCACGACACCGGATTGAACGCCGCTCTAAGATGCTTCACATCTAAAAAATGCGGGGCGAAGACAGTCATGTGCGGGCCGCGGGCCACAACCGAGAGCCTTGCGGGCCGCATGCGGCCCACGTGCCGCGTGTTTGAGACCCCCTGTAATAGAGGAACGATGAACTCACGGGATGAAGTCCTATAGTCCTCGATGTGGTAGTAAAGCACGAAAAAAAGAAAAAAGAAAGAAAAAAAGAAGTTCACTGAAGTCAGAGGCGCTCAAGGAACTCAATGAGAGCAGAGTGGACACACTTGACGACACATGCGTGTTGTTTTAGATGTGAAGCATCTTATGGCGAAGCTTAATCCGTGGTGGTGTGCCGGCGTGACCACCCTTACTGCGCATGCGCAAACCTTTCAAAAAAAATAAAAATAAAAAAAACCTCCTCTCCCCCTCTCTCTCCTTTAGGCATCCGTCTCCGCGGAAACCACACCCTCACTGCGCACACACCTCCCCTCCTCTCTCCCCTCCTACGTTCTCCCCCTCTCTCCTCTAGGCATCCCTGCCCGCGGCGTCCATACTACCACTGCGCATGCGCGTCCCCCCCTCCCTCTCCTCTCCTACGCTCCCGCTCTCTCCTCTGGGCATGCCTGCTCGCGCCGTCCACCCTCCCACTGCGCATGCGCGTCCCCCCCTCTCTCTCCTCTCCTACGCTCCCCCGTCTCTCGCCTCGCGACGCCGACGCAGGCAGCGTCTGCTAGCGAGTTTCTTGGTTGAAAAAACCGACTGCTCGCGCTGCACAACCGTTCAATGGCCACCCCTTATATATGGCAATGGATCTTGACCTCCAAGGTGGTGCCGGTGGGAGATTTCTCCTGTGCGTTGTTGAACAATAAAAATTCGCAGCGTGCGCGTAAGCTAAAAGCGGACTGCGGGTCTCTGTGTCCAGTCGGAGTCTTCTGTCTCTCATTGCCCATTAGCAACGATTGGCATGTTCCAGTAGGAAACACCGCTCCATCACTGCGTGCTTTGCGCCTCCCAAGTTTTCTGTCCTGCGCAACGCTGCGATGAGCACCAGCGTCAACGCCACCGCCAATATAAGCGTTAGCGCCCGCTGCTTCAAATGTACACATGGTTCCCTTTAACAGGAGATGGTGCAATTTTTTTAGATGCGAAGCATCTTATGCTCGGGGCTCTGTCCGTCCCTCCCACGTCCCGCGTCCCCCGTCCCGCGTCCCACTGTCATGAAGTAGGGAAGCTCCTGTAGCGATGGACAGAGACGAGAGACGTCGTCGTGAAGGCGGCCAACGTGGCCGTGCCACTGTCTCGCCACTTTATTGAGCGAAGGCCTAACGGAGCGGTGGCAGCTGCCGGCGTCCAGTTCCGCCAGGCGCGTGAACCCGTTCTAACTGTCTCGCGGCTCGTGCTCAGCATGAGCTGCACGAGAGGCGCGGCGCGGTGGCTAGTCAAAATGATGATGATAATGAATGGCGATGGTGATGCGCTACAGATTACTCCCCCCCCGCAGAAATGAACCCGTAATACAAAATTATGGGGGCGTATATACAAGTGCACATAGCGCGAAACAAGGTGTCCGTGGGCAGTCCAGGTCTTTAACGTGAAGGGACCATCGGGAGCCAATGGGTCTCTGGTGGGCGGCTCTGGGAGTTGCGCAGCGGGCGAGAGTCTTGGCGAAGGCAAGCTGTCAGAAGTAGCTGTTGGTGTTTCCTGCACGAGCGCGGCCATCGACTGACGCTTGCGCGCGGAGGGTGGCTCTGGACCGATTCAATAGCGAGACCGCCTGTGGGTCAATCCGACGTCGAAACTTTCCATACTGGCCCGAGCGATGGCGGCACGTGGGGGAGGGAGTCGGTGCTCTTGCAGTTGTCAAGCTCGTCGTCCCAGTGTTCGGTCGATTGCTCTTGAGCGGCAGTTGCTCGTGATAACGGATCTTGGGTTCGACAGGAAGCGCACTGGATACGGAAGAGGGACGGGAAGGTGCGTCAAATGCAGTCACCGAAAAATCTTGGGGGGGGCCAGATCAGGGGAGCATGTACGCGGCACGGCAGGCTGGTTGCCTGCCTGCGTGGTTAGTTGGGCACACGTGGTCTGCTGTACCTGTGGCGAGCCAGATGAGCGGTCCTCGAGAGTTTCTGTCATGGTTGCACCATCCCGCACGTTCGTCCGTGGCTGGTGAGCGGTGCGAACCTCTGCTGTGGTTGTTTTCGAGGTCGATGGTGGTCGTTGTTGGCAAGACGCGCAGAGCGTTGATGCCGATGGAAGGTTCGGTTGGTCGAAGGAAACTCGGTCGGTGACCATGTCTGTGGCAGACTCCCGGGCGTGCGGCGAGGTTACCGTCGTGGAGTCTGATGTGTCAGAGGTGTCACGAGCCGTTGAGGTTGGGGAAGACGGGCGAGTGGTAGGCATGCGTGACGGGCCCTCGTACCTTCGGAGACCCTCGGGGAACACCTCGGGAAGGTCGGTCCACGCTAGGGCGTCTTCTACCTGGTCGTCGTGGTCGGGCGCAGGAATGGGTGCTCCTGTGCCCGGACCCGAGGTAGAAGGAATCGTAGCCGGGGAAGAAATGCCGTAGTAAAGGGAGAGCTGCGGGCTGGCTTTTAGAGCTGGAGTCGACGGAGGGGAAACCCGGAAGTCGCGGCTCATAGGAAGCGGGCGGTAGATTTCTCCGTAGAAGGCCAGCACCGCAGTGCAGAGGTCGTCGTATGGCTGCTGGCTGGATGTCGACGCGGCCGCGAGATGGCGGAGCTCAACCGGGAGGGCGTGTAGCAGGACGGCGTGCATCTCCGGTTGTGCGGTGACGCCATCCACCATGAGAATGGCATCCAGCTGCTTAAACCATACTCGGGGGGTAGACCGGGTTGAACGGCGGCACTTGCGGGTAGGGACGTCGAAACATGGCAGTGGCCGCTCGTCGAAAGGCGTGTTGTCCGGGTCACCACTGTAGCGATGGACAGAGACGAGAGACGTCGTCGTGAAGGCGGCCAACGTGGCCGTGCCGCTGTCTCGCCACTTTATTGAGCGAAGGCCTAACGGAGCGGTGGCAGCTGCCGGCGTCCAGTTCCGCCAGGCGCGTGAACCCGTTCTAACTGTCTCGCGGCTCGTGCTCAGCATGAGCTGCACGAGAGGCGCGGCGCGGTGGCTAGTCAAAATGATGATGATAATGAATGGCGATGGTGATGCGCTACACTCCCATTATGCGAACCAGAACCCTGCAGTAATATGAAGGCCGTCAACCCTAACACAGTCATCAGAGTCATGGCCGAGAGCACAGAGAGGCTGCTTAGCAATGGCTAGGCAGGTGGTGTCTGTCGCCCAGGTTGGCCGCATTCCTTGATCTTGCTTGGATGTGTTTGGAGGGGGGCTTAGTCCGTCCCTCCCTTCCCGTGTCCCACACCACCACAGCGCATGCGCGTCCCCTCCCCCTCTCTCTCCTACGCTCACCCCCCTTTGTCTCCTCTAGGAATCCTCTACTCTACGGAGCGGCCCCCGCGTCCCACACCCCCCTACAGCGCATGCGCGTACCCTCCCCTCTCCTCTCCTACACTCACCCCCCATTCTCTACTCCAGAGAGAACGTTACCTAGAGAAGGGAATGGCACAGGACATACAGCCACACGCCCTTCGTGCTTGCGGGTGACTTCAACGTGGATATAACCACGAATGACTGGCTCGTCCACCACATGATAGACGTGTACTCATTGCGACGCATTTCCGACGACAACCATAAGGGGAACGTGCATAGACCTCATCTTCGCAAACTTCACAATGAAAACACTTCAAAAGCAACCCCTGACGCTACACTTCACCGATCACAAGGCCGTCGTCTTCAAAGCGCCCCGTGCACCAACGCAAGGAATCGCAGACGTTCCCTAAATAAACACGCAACCACCACATTCTCGCCTTCTCTTATACATTCTCATTTATCCTTTCAATAAAATTCCTGCTCAAGCTATCCATCTCTCCGGTGCTTCGCATCCACACATGCTTCCCTTTAGCGGGAGATGGCGAATTTTTTTCTCCCACTCTCCTTTGCCTCCTCACTATCTTTTATTTTCCTTACCCCATCTCTGTGCCGTCCTGTTGAGGTGTCCTCGTAAGGAGAGACAGTATCGGATTACATTCACAAGGTTACATCGAGCTTCACCTGCACGTCGAACAACGTACTACATTGTCTTGAGTGTTCCACCTGTCAAAAACAATATATAGGCGAAACTGGACAGCCAATTCATGTAAGACTGAACGGCCACCATGCAGACACAAAACACAATTTACCAAAAGCAGTCGCCAGCCACTTCAACCAACAGGACCACACTTTCGACCAAGCCAGACTTTACATTCTACAAACAAATTTCCGGTCACCACGTGATAGAAAATACATGGAATCGTATTTGATACACAAACTTAAATCCCTACACCCATCAGCAATCAATCTAGCACGTGGCAATTTGGAATCACTAAAAGCCATAACATAATTACTGAAATATTGAGAGACATGAAATACGCCCAACCTTCGAATGACCATAACCCGTATAACATAGAATGCTTCCTAGCCTACACATCATACTGTTAATGTTCTCTTCCAATTTTTAAAATTTACATGCATATATGTGTATTTATGTGGGTTTATATTGATATATACACATACTACTCTTATTAAGTTGTTATTTTTGAGAACTTTAAAACCAGTTTTCCCTTGCCTCCTTTCACCGCTTCTAAGACCAGTTCCGCCCCCGCACTCTCAAAGTCCTTAGCCCTCAGGAAGTTCTCCGCGTCTTATTCCATTTGTTTCCCCCACTGTCCCTATCCACAACCCGTCCCCCCCCTCCCCTTTTTTTCTTTTTCTTCTTTCTTTTTTTTCTTTCTTTCTTAAGCGTCATGCCGCCCACTTTTTGAGGCGATTCCCCCGAGAGGGCCACGTACGGTGACACTTGACGCATATGTCTGCCAATGACCTCCCCCATTAAACACGTGTTTCTCAGCCACCGCTTCTGGTGTCACTTACTATCGACATTTTGACCTTTAAAAGTACGCCGCCCGCTTCTCCCTCTTATTCGACTGCTTTCCTTTGGTGCTTCCCATTCATGGGCGGTTGGTTGAAATAGGCAGACGTCATATCGTCAAAAACCTTCGCGGTAGCCAGACGCGGCGCCCGTCTGCCGGTTTTCGAAGCCACCTGCTTCGTCTTTCCTTCATTCACATTTGTGGCGGCTCCGACTTTGTTGCACCCCCCCACCATCTACGTTCCTTCTCCGTTTTTTTAACGCGATAGCGTTAAAGAGCTCGTTTCGCAGAAATTCCGGCGTCGGCGTCGGTGTTGGCGGCGGCGTCGTTGGTTGTGAGCGAAAAATCATCATCTTGTCCGTGACCGCAAAATCCAGAAAGATGCAAATAAAATAAATAATAAAAATTTCCGGGTCCGAATGAGGATCGCACCCGGGTCGTCTGCGTGGCAAGCAGGTCTTCTACCACGCAGCCATACTTCTGTTTCTGATTACATATAAAATAACTACCTCTGCTTGGAATTGCAGTGAAAATAACTTTCACGCTTTGCAAACACGCGTCCTGTATACAGGCGTCACAATACAACATGTATTATCGCAGTAATATTTCGTGGTACAAGCGTGCATAACCATCGGGCGTCAGAAGATGTGAATATAACGACATTGTGGTTCAAAGCCGTGTACCCATTACAAAAGGCACACACGTTACTGCGCGTATTCTCTTAAGACCACGTAGTGGGTGCAGAGCAACTTCAAAAACATTTCCCGCATTTACCGCGCATAATTGCTCGTGGTTTAAAGCATGCTACGCATTACATAGTGTGCACTAAGGGATTGAAGTATTGACTAGGAACAGAATATCGCTATCGCGTTCAACTCCTAAAGGTGAAGCTTAAGGGTCCCCCAATTTTTTTTCTCTTTTTTTTTCGTCCTCGCCTTTCTTTCGTTCTTTCCTCCCCCCGCCCCTATTTTTACAACTCCAGCTCACCTTATCTCCGAGGACTCTTTAGCGCCATTGCAACCTTGCCTGAAATGAGACAGGGGCTACCCTCATCTGCTTTATAGATTTTTTTCTTTCCAGCCTGCAATTACCAGCACAGACACGCGCCACCACAGGAGATGACGTCAGTACTAACTCCCTTAAAACTAACACGCCAAGGATGACAAGGCGCCTTTGCAAAGATAGGTCTACCTATCGAAACGTCGGCCAGCCTGTCTGAGGCACTTCCTCTGTTCTTCCTGCTTAGCCCGCTACGTGCTTCATTTGTCGGCTCCCATTTTGATTTTGGACTTAACTAAAAATTATGCACACATGCAAAATGTACATTAGTACACCGCATGTGTTACATACCTGTGTTCACAGTGTCTTCGTAAGCTTGATGAGTTGAAGAGTGCAGTGGACGAGGTAATGATGCAGATGCTTGCCTTGTAACTGATCGGTGGTGGTCTCTTCGGGGGGTCTGAAGATGCGCCACCAACCGAAGGCAGGCCTAAGAACCAAAACATTGCATGCATGCCACCATGTACACAGCAGGGACATGCCCTTGTTATGCAATAACCCAGAAATTCGTCTAAAATTTTGTCTCCTTTAATGTCACATCTTCAAGTTTCCCGAGTACATGGCCCTATTTCTTCAATGTGTCTAAGGACAACTTACTCCTGCTGATAAGAAATTCCAAAATTAAGAAAGGAGCCGACAGATGGAAACACGTAGTGGGATAGGCAGAACGAACACGAGAAAGTGCCTCAGACAGGCCGGCTGATGTTTCGATAAGAGGACCTATCTTCGCAAAGGCGCCTTTGTCATCATTGGCGAGTTAGCTTTACGGGGGTTAGAGTTGCCGCCATGTCCTGTGGAGGCGCGTGTCGCTGGGGGGTACCAACAGTGCCACGGGCCACCACTGGACATGATGTGAAAACTAACCCCCTTACATCTAACACGCCAAGGATGACAAGGCGTTTTTGACAAAGATAGGTCCTTCTATCGAAACATCAGCCGACCTGTCTGAGGCACTTTCTCTTGTTCATTCTGCCTACCCCAATTGCTGATAAAAGTGCTTCCCGGGAAACTGCACAAGCACTGCAGTAGCAACAGTTGCACATGTACTGTATGTGGCTCATGTCACCTGATTGGCACTGTGGTCCCTACAAAGCACTCTTGCGCAGATGGACATAACATGATACATTCGCAGGTGTCAGAAACGCAAGCAATCATACCATACAGGCAAGTTATAAGTCATATGAACAAACTGATCATTATAGCAGTTTAAATAGAGAAGCTGTAAATTTTTCCACTGCAAGGCAGTAGTAGAAACATTTCACTCACCCTGAGGAAATTCTTCTGGTACCACCGGTATGCGCACCTTTTTCAAAGCACTCTGAGAATGCTCCGATTCACTTTCGTCTGAGTCCGTATACACCAATGGCGCCCGGCGACGCCTTTTCTGGCCTGTTTCAGGGCCACTGCTGAATTCGGATGTGTACTGGCTTCTGTTAAGGTTTTTGCGTGCATGGTCGTATGTAGCTGAAAAAGAAATTGCAGTGCAATGGTCTTATTAGGTCCACTTTCAATTCTAATTCTGCTCTAAACAGTCAACATACCGGAACACAGCACTTACTGAATAATCCTATGACTGAAATTTTGAACTTGTCCCACATGGACTCCGCAGGGCGTGATTTCTTAACCGTTACCGCACGCCTTTCACCACTTACATGGCTAGGCCACCAGCACTTGTTATCAATCCATACAGTAGAAACAACTGCCACCGTTTTGGTTTGCGTGAATTCTACAAGGGCGTAATTCATCTGAAGAAAAAACACACGCTTCAGCAAAGTGAAAAGAAACTAACCAATTTAAAATTTCAATAGTACTATTAATATAATGTGGAAAAACACCCATCATTTCCTACTAGGAAAACTCTAAAATAAATTAATTTGACTGAGCTAACAAATTACTTGTCTGCAACAGTCATCCCAAACATAAATATTTAATCATCATTTGTTCAGTGAATCTCGTTGTGTCTGACTCTAGAATTTAAACACTCACATTCTTCTGCCTGTCAAGACGACAACGTATGTTTGACAGGTGAGAATTTTTTAGTCCACCTAACTGTATCAATACCTGCTAGGCTGAACTGCCAAGAGCTTTGCCATGTAAACAAAATCATTTTCATACCTCCTCAAATGTTTGTACATGTTTGAAGACTATAGCAGCGAAATGTAATGCCCTAAAGAATTAACAGCGAAAATCAAAGTGCACGTAGATCATGTCAATAGGAAAATGATCATGGTCACCAAAGCACAGCTTGGCATGTTGCAGTACAACACAAGGCTGATAGAAGAATAGAACAAAGCTTGAGTATACCACACAGTTGGCTAAATTAGGAAAGACAATTAAACTTCTATCCGCCACTGTGGATCAGCGGCTAAGGTACTAGGCTGCTGACCCGAAGGTCGCTGGTTCGATTCCTGCCCTGGTGATCGCATTTAGATGAAGGCGAAATGGTAGAGGCCCTGTGAAGTGAATCCATGCTCTGCATAGATGAACCGAGACGAATGACACAAGAACACAAAACAGACAAACGGAATTGGACAACAGCTCGTGTACTGTGCGACGTCAGTGCACATTAAAGAACACCAGATGATCGAAATTTCTGGAGCCCTCCACTACGGCGTCTCTCATAATCATATCGTGGTTTTGGTACATAAAACCACAGATATTAATTAAACTTCTAAAGAACACAAGTTAGATTGAGTGTAACTCCGGAATGACCACAAACTGGTTCCTCCATGGAAGCCTGACCATTTTCAGATATTCTGCAGACGCCACACTTTCAGTTTGAAAGATTAGAAACAATGCATATGCCCAATCTCGAAGATTGAAGAGGCACTACGTAGAGATATTCCTTTACAAGGAACTCTTGGCCGACAACACAGAGTTCCTGAGTAGACGTCAAGCTGGCGAAGATTCTTATAATAATAATGTGCCCATCCAGCATGCAGCAGTTGTCTTGTTCTTCCAAGCTCAGCATGAAATTTGAGAATTTCACTGTTCGAAAACATGGCACACAGCACATGGAAGGCAGCGGGCCATTCTCATGAGGGCAACTTGGTGTGAAAGCACCACATTCCTCGTAAAGCTTTTCGACAGGGCTTGACCGCTACTCAATCAGCCGCTTCCCAAGTTGCTGCAAGGGTTTCCCGTGCCTACGAAGCAGGTTTTTCAGTCGTTTCATGTTGTTTTCCAAAGTGAATGCGCTGAAGCAATCCAATGCACCATGAAATTTAACACCATCAGGAAGGTGCAACAGGCAGTGCACATTAAAGGACACATCACCTCTTCCATAGCAATGAGCAAAGGCATTAACAAAGTGCTAGAGAAGATCTTTAGCGTAGTCTGCATAGCGACAAAACAAGTGATTGGTGGCTAGAATTGAAACCGCTGCATGAAGGAACAAAAAATTCTCATAGAGGTTCTCTGGAAGAATGCGTTTGAGTAGAACTGGCCCAGTGTAAAACAAATAAAGTCGGAATTCTACTGCCTTCCAACGGTCTACCTCATCAAGTCCTCGTGGTTTCCGTGGAAATTCACGTGGAATATGTGGACGCAAAGTACTGCTTTCTTCAGTGAACTTGAGACGAGACTGTGGACCGAGTCTAACAGTCAAAGGTCCTGATACCCATAAGATGACGAGCTTTTTCACAACACCCAGAAGGACGACATGAATGTAATCCAGAGGAACGTCACGTATTGTATCAATGGTTAGCTAAAGGAGAATAGAGGTTCCACGATGATGCTCGGGATCGTGCTGTTCCCTGAAGCTTTCATCAGTGCGCAGAGGGCTATCTGAATCAAGAAACACAACCTTGCCTTCAACGTGTGAGCCTTCAACAGTGTACTTTGGGCACCCGCTGTAGCCACTGTGTCCTTTTGACATCATTATGAAAGAACGTTCTGGAGCATCGCACACAAGTGGCTTCAGTCTCAGTTCAATCTTTTGGCTATTCACAAGCCCATATGACAACAAATGCTGCAGTTCGTCAACGAAAGGTCTCGGGATCGTGCTGTTCCCTGAAGCTTTCATCAGTGCGCAGAGGCCTAAGGAAATCATTTGACGAAAGTGGCTTCGAAGGCTCTGCATAAGCACCGATCACAAATGGTGAGGGATCACCGTCACAGTTGCTGACCTGGCACTGAACTGGCCATAGCTGCATTTTGGAGCTCTTTGCAAGCGATAAACCATCCATATTCACTATAGGTAAAACAACGCCTGGGAGTTCCTTTACGGCTCTGAGAGAGTGCCGCAATCCTGCAGCAAGACCAAAATGACAATATTCACCTGGCTGAAGAACCGTTACCGGATATTTGCCTTCCGTACACGGTGTTCCCAATAGGGTAAGCGCGTCGTCGGGAAGATGAAGCTGAGAAAGCTCTGCTCGGGATTTCAGAAGCTTCAATAGCCCAGTAAGGGCATTCCTTTTGATATTTTGTTCAACTGCCCATTGGCGCAGGGCATCTCGAAAACTTTTCTCTGAAGTTACTACATCAGAACTCGATAAAACTCCAGGCGAATCGGGACTGGACTCGCGAAACGAAATGTCACCTGCACTGAGCCTCGGTCGCACGGTGGAATCGCCGTCACGAAATGTGGAGTCTTCTAAAGGTCTGCCTGATTTTGAAGAGTCATGAACTTGGCTGTGAACGATTTCGCTCACGTTCACACGAGATAAGGTTTCCAACGGACTACCAAAGGTCGGCGATTCAATATATGGATTGGCCGGAGAACAGCCCGGCCCTGTGCGCAGAGAATTGAGAAGGCGGACAGTTCTTTTCGACTCCCGCGCTGCTTTCTCTTCAGCAAATCTCTTGCGAGCTTTGTGCATGCTGTCCGCGTGCCAAACAGTATAAAAAGCGAGTAACAGCCATCATCGCATGTGAGGATGTGAAAGCGAACGCGTGCATACGCATGCAGGCACTTCTCGATCAACACAAAACCCGAAACCACTTTTATGTGAATGCTCTAAAGACCAAGCGCGCTTGAACTTACCTTTCATTGCAAGGCAAACCCAGCCGCTCAACCGCACCGCATGCGACTTCGTGGCTTCACAACTATAAATGGCGCCTCTGAAATACGAGAAACGTGCGCCTTCGCGCCTTTTACGCATGAACGCATGCGCAAACGACAAACCGTCGCCTCCGTCGTAAAAGCAGACTTTCAATCATACAAGTTGCGAAAGTCAACGAAACCAATAAACGCTTGTGACGACGCCAGCGCTACATGCAGCGTCAAACAACATGCAAAAAATGCTCGCAAAAACGACAATATAACCATATAATGTTCTCTTAATTTTTCTCCCAGATGGCGTGACAATCTGCAAACTACAGTAGTGGCCGGGGAGTGTTTGTTTGTTGGAACGCAGCTAAGCGGCTGGTGTAAATGGTTACACACTTACGCTTGTTGCACTTTTAACACCAAAAAAAATATTGAATTGCAGAAAAAAAAAGAAACAGAGCGGAAAATTGCGCAGATTTCGTTTAGTGTCTACTTGTTTTATGCGGCGGAAGGCAAAGACGTCATGGACGCCATGTTTACAAGGGTCAAGCCCTGTCAAACCGCAATGCGTTCACGTGATTCCATGTCTACCCATGGCAACCGCGCAGATGAACCGCAAATCAACGCCTCCTCTAGAAAGATGCCTGCGACGTCGCACACTTTCCCGTTGGGGCGGGAGGTTCCTCGTGGTTCAGCGCTTTCTCCGCGAGGAGCACTCGCAACTGACACTGCTACTTCCGCTGCGAAGTGAGGCCATTGCCGATGGCATGACCGCTTCGCCGAGGGCTGCCTCCGGGACTGCAATAGACATTGCTCTAATCTCGGAGGCTGAGAGGTTTAAAGCGGCCGCCACAGCGAGCGCTCGGTGTGGCGGCGGAGCGGAGGAGGAGAGAACAGGAGAGGACCAGGAACCTGCGATCGGCTCACGTCACAGGCATCTATTTTAAATGCGAAGCATTTCTTAGCGAACTTCGGCGACTTTGAGCGTATCTATCTATCTATCTATCTATCTATCTATCTATCTATCTATCTATCTATCTATCTTTCTATCTATCTATCTATCTATCTAGCCGCCCACGACTTTGTGCTCTCCTGGCCGTATCGTTAATGGGATTTATACCAAATTTGGTATGGCATAACACGACTGTATGACGAACATAAATGGCTGGTCATATCATGAAAATCATGATTAACTTGTCATGAAAAGTATGATTTACATGCCCAGCTCATGGCGCGATTGCGGCCGTTTCGTTAGCTTGACATACACCAAATTTGGGATCGAGTGACATGACTGTATGACGAACATAAATGACAAGTGGTAATACGAAAATCATGACTTCAGGAGCGACATGACTTGCATTCCACGCTCATAGAGCGCTCGCGGCCGTTTCGTTAGCGTGATATACACCAAATTGGGTATTGAGTGACATGACTGCATGACGAACATAAATGACACGTGGTAATATGGAAATCATGACTTTTCATGTGCGACATGACTTGCACGCCACGCTCATGGCATGCTCGCGGCCGTTTCGTTAGCTTGAGATACACCGAATTTGGTATTGAGTGGCATGACTGTATGGCGAACATAAATGACAAGCCGTAGTATGGAAATCACGACATGTCATGAGCGACATGATTTGCATTCCACGCTCATGGCGCGCTCGCGGCCGTTTCGTTAGCTTGATATACACCAAATTTGGTATTGACCGACATGACTGTATACCGAACATAAGTGGCAGGTGGTAACTTGAAAATCTTAGCATGCATGTCATCTACAATGCCATTTACATGCCACGCTCATGGTGCGCTCGCGTCCAGTTCGCTAGCTTGACATACATCAAAATTGGTATATCGCGACGTGACTGTATGACAAACACGAATGAGAGGTCGTAACATGTAAAACATGACATGCAAATTATGTAAAGCATGATTTGCTCCTTCCTGGCTTCTTCGCATTACATCGATTCACACAGTGCGTGGGATCTGACGGCTTTTTTTTTTTTTTTTTTTTTTTTTTTTTTTTTTTAGTGATCTAGTCTAGGAGGCATACCTGGCAGCGTGCGGTGTTTACCGGGCGCGGTGCGCTTTGCGCTAGATGACCGACGTCTTTTTGAAAGCTCTATATGCTTGGGTGCTGCAATTATGTAATTAATTACTTGAAAAGCGTCGTGAATTGTGCGCATCACATTTTGTTCTAGAAAAGTCGACCTATCGCGTGCATGATGGCCCTGAAACACATATACTTGATTCATAAGCACCGAAAAGCAGAAGTTCGTAAATAAGACCCGAAAAAAGTTTGACGCACGCACTGTGGCGATATGTCCAGCATGTTATGTCCCGAGGACGTCCGCTTTAGAAAACCAAACGGATGTAAAAATTTAATCCGACAATGGTATCCATCGGATGTCCCCTGGACAACTGCATAGGACGT
Organism: Rhipicephalus appendiculatus; assembly: GCA_030522465.1. Lineage (NCBI taxonomy): Eukaryota > Metazoa > Arthropoda > Arachnida > Ixodida > Ixodidae > Rhipicephalus > Rhipicephalus appendiculatus. The sequence continues at coordinate 3,059 of JALIZH010014306.1, read as the reverse complement.
GGACGTTCGGATTTTATTCGGCTGTCCGAGGGAGTTTCAATGCCCATTGGGACTATACGTTCATAGAATCCTCCCCACCACGGTGCTCCCTCGACGATAAACTTCCATTCAATCTTGCTGTTTGCGAAGGTATTCGCGACTTCTTCCGACCGTATGCTTTTCCAGAGGTTGAGCAGTTCTTTCTTGCTTTGTTTGAAAGTGAGAGCGTTGTCGGAGTATACGGTCGCAGGAAATCCTCTTCGGGACACGAAGCGGCAGAAGGCGTGCAGAAAGCTGGAAGCAGACAAATCTTCAACTAGTTCGAGATGAACACCTCTGACGACCGCGCAGGTGAAGAGTGCTATGTACACTTTCTTGAACGATCGTGGGACCTTGAATAATAACGGTCCGGCGAAGTCAATTCCCACATTTTGAAATGCTTCGGCTGCATTTACTCTGTCGGGAGGCAAAGGAGGGTTTTTTTCCTGAAATGGTTTTGCCTGTTGACGACGACACACTACGCATTCCTTGATTATACATTCTTGACAAGCTGTTGTGCTTGCAGATTCCAAAACTGTTCCCGTAAGTCGACGAGCGTGTCTCGTACACCATCGTGCACGAGTTTGCTATGGTGGTGAGAAACTATGAGTTTCGAGTAACAATGCTTTTTCGGAAGAATGACCGGGTGTCACTCGGAATAGGATTTTTGACTGTAGTGAAGACGTCCTGTCACTCGTAAAATTCCGGTGTCGTCTAGGAAAGTCCCGGTATTGCGCAGAGGTGACGTCAGGGAGGGCTGCTCGGCTCTTCGAATTGCCCTTATCTCTTCTGAAAAGGCTTTTGCTTGGACTTGGCGAATCCAGTACATGTCAGCGCTAGCTATTTCATGGGATGTGAGAAATCCTGTTGCACTGCTGTCATGTTTTAGTTTGCTGACGAATCGCAAGAGCCAGGAAGTTCTCCGATGTAAACGATTGATGGAACTGTAATTAGCGACAGGAATAATCGGTTGCGCTAACTGGGATAACTGGGATTCAGTGTAGTCAGTGCTTCGTGAACTTCTATGTGGCGTGGTTGTCTGTCCTATTAGGTCGTTAGGTCCGAAATTATTCTTACCTGTTGTGGCCAGTACCTTTAAGTAACCACGAAAGTCCATGCCACCACAATTCTGAAGATGCGAGCTGCTCAGCATTTGATCCTCTGGTGATCATATCTTCTGGGTTTTCCTTCCCTGGGCAATGGTTCCACCACGTTATGTTTGTAGCAGCATGAATCTCGTCCACCCGATGTCGTACAAATTGCTTCCAACGATGACTGTCGCCTCTTATCCAGTGAAGCGCTATCATAGAGTCTGTCCACAGGCACACGCTGCTGAAGGAGTTAGGGGTGGACCGATTGACGTGCTCGTACAGTCTTGATGCAATTAAGCAAGCGAGAAGCTCTAATCTGGCCAGGGTTAATTCTTTGATTGGGGCTATGCAAGCCTTGCAAAAGATGATGGTGGAATAAGATCCTTCTTGATTATCGAAGGTGCACAGGTAGGCGACTGCGCCGTAAGCGGATGGGCTTGCATTAGCAAACACGCGAAGCGTGCTGTTCTTGACCTGTGGTGCCAAATCGTGCAGGTAGAAGCGAGGTAGCACGATTCTGTAGAGAATAGGGAGCTCATCACACCACCTTTTCCATTCATTCAGGAGTTCATTCAGGACGTTGAGCTTCCAGATGCTCTGATAGTGAACGGGGTTAGAAATTCCAGTGGGTCGTACAGTCTTGCGGTCGCTTGCAGTATAAAGCGCTTGGTGTCTATTCTGGATTTCACAAAGTCGAAAACAGGTCGAGGGGGGAAATGATAGAGTGTCGGTATTGGGATGCGAAAGCAACTCAAGAACCTTGAAAACACGTAGTGGTCCGCTGACGGGCAGCTCATTACAACCTTGCTTCAACTGCACGTGCTTGAGAACAAAGAGCTTGTTAGTTTGATGCCCATTTATGAAGTTTCATGGCAGCGGCAGCAAATATTTTCGTTGTTTCTGCGCAGAGCTTGATAGCTTCATCGACGTTTTCGGCTCTAGTGATTATATCGTCAACATAGATGCAATCTTGCAGCTTTGCGACGGTATCAGGGTACTCAGTGGACATCTTGTCCAAATGATGCCGAATAGTCCGCAAGAAGAAACGGGTTTAAGTTGTGCCGAAGGGGACCCGAGTCATCCGGAAAGTGGTCACCCTAGGAAGCGACTCGTTAGGCAGGACAAGTTTCTCATACCACAGGTATCGCAAGGCGTCGCTATCGTCTTCTTTGATCAAAATTAGCAGAAATGCCTTTTCAATGTCGGCTACGAGAGCGATGCGGTGGCGACGAGAGCTTAACAGTAGGCTAACTAGATGGGCGTTCAGGTTGGGCCCACTGTAGAGACAGTCGTTGAGAGAAATGTGCTCTTTCCCATATTTCAGTATAATATATTGGGCCTTTTGCGATTACCGTGTCGTCGACCACTTCGGACATATGATCGTTGGCGTACTTGGAGATGGCCGCGTGATACGTTGTCAGTAACTCAGAGTTTTGAAGAGGCCTCATTGTCATCTGACTTAGCCGCCTTTGTGCTGCGGCCTTGTCATCACGTAGAACATCCATCTTCCACGGAAGTCTTACTTCATAGCGACCACTCACTTTAGCCCGCACATCGACGGGCTCAATTTTCTCCTTTTCTTTGCACCTTCTCAAGGAAGGTTCCCTGGGTGCGGCCGTAATCCCTTTTGCGGTGTTGTAAATGTGCGTGACCCTTGAATAAGTACGCTACCGAGACCGATTTCGCCGCTTCTTATAGGCTATGTGTTATGGCGCTACTGGGCGAACTTCTTCTAGATTTAGCTTCTATGCCATACTGGAGGAGACTAGACCGCTTAGCAGAACGATGTCTAACGCTTAATTACTGTTTCATCTCCAGATATGCTCTACCTGCGGACGTAGAGTCCTCGATATGTGTTCAATCACGCCCACTTCGTTGTCTCCAAACACCATATTAAATATATTACTTGGGCACCTTTTAATCAGAGGCGGTAGTGACGGCTGACTTCTT